>QANZ01053291.1:63244-74633 GCA_003254925.1 Chamaecrista fasciculata | reverse complement strand
TGGAAGGAATCACAGAGTTAGCTTTTAGTTTTATTTGCGTTTTAGCCAAAATTTTGAATTTCTTCCGCTGCGCTCCCTCTGTGATTTCCCAACAGGTAGTACGGTCGTAACTTTCTCGTGGAAACGAGTAGTGCGTATACCAGTTTTTCTAGTAGGTGGTAGCGGGTTTTGGCGCCCGTGAGTACCTTACTAGAGAAGTAAATGAGTCGTTGTTCACCTTTGTCCTCGATTATGAAGACAGAGGTGACAGCCACGTCGGTTGCGGCGAGGTAAACCTAGATCGACTTGCCTGGGATCAGTGTTGTGAGTATGGGTGGCTGGCTGAGATACACCTTCAACTCTTGGAAAGCTTTTCACATTCTGCGGTCCAAGTGAAGTTTTTCCCTCCTTTCAACGTTTTGAAGAAGGGGAGGCAGCAGTCGCCCAACCTTACCAGGAAGAGATGTAGTGCGGCTATGCGCCCATTGAGGCGTTGTACCTTCTTTAAGGTTTTGGGCGACGTCATGTCGAGAATGGCCTGACACTGGTCCGAGTTGGCCTCTATCCCGCGTCGGGAAATCATGAAACCCAAGAATTTTCCCCCGCCAACTTCGAAGGCACATTTGGTGGGGTTGAGCCGTAATCGGTAGCGGCGGAGAATCTGGAAGATCTCCTGAAGTACGTCGAGGTGGTCGCCACCCGCTTTTGTCTTCACGACCATGTCGTCAACGTAAACCTCGATGTTTTTTCCAACATTGTGTTTGAAGAAGCGGTCCATCATGCGTTGATAATAGGTGGCGCCCGCGTTCTTCAATCTGAATGGCATGACGTTATAGCAATAGATGCCCTGTTTAGTGATGAATGTTGTTTTGTCAACATCCTTAGGGTTCATCTTAATCTGGTTGTAGCCCGAGAAGGCGTCCAGAAAGCTCAAAGTGGCGTACCCACAGGTAATGTCTACTAGTTTGTCGATGTTGGGCAGCGGATGGAGGTCTTTGGGGGTCGCCTTGTTAAGGTTTGTGAAGTCCACACACATTCGCCACTTGTGTGTTGGGGGATCAAGACTATGTTAGACAGCCATGTGGGGTATTTGGTTTCCCGTATGAAGCCGGCCTCCAGTAGCTTATTGACCTCTTCCTTCGCGGCGAGCTGCCGCTCTAACCCCAAAACTCGTTTCTTTTGAAATACTCCGCGATGGTCGACTACGTCGAGAGAATGCAGGACCAACTTAGGGTCGACGCCAGGCATGTCCGAGGCGGACCATGCGAAGATGTCACTGTTGGCGAACAGGAAGTCGGAGAGTATGGCTTTCAACGAACATATTTAAAATGTGATTTTAAATAATATTTCATGACTATTTTGGAACAACTTGGTATGTTTTTAACCTTAATACTCAATTAGGGACTGATGCGTTAACTCAGTAAAAATTAAACGACCCAAAAATCAATTTTTTTGTCTAAAATTACTTTGGCGAAACTAAATTATTATAATCGTAATATATAGAGAGTATGAGTAGACGATGACCGCTATTTTATTCCATGGACCAAATCGTTCAGTATTTTAATATTCATGAATCATCTGACTCATTTATTCTATAGCGACTACTTCGTGGTGTTGATACAAAAATAAGGACCAAAAAGTAAGTGTTGTTTAAAATTTATTTGGACAATATTAGATAATTGTAATCATAACTTGTGTATTTATTAGAAAAATCTACAAAAAAAAAGCTACAAAATGTAGCTTTTGTTGTAAATTAAAGTTATAGATGTCCTTAGAATTCCTCATTGATGAGAAATAATTTTATTGAATAGAATTGATGTATATGCTTAATTTTCTTAGATGTAGGTTACCCTATGTAACCTATGTAACCTTATAAATAGAGGGTATATGTAATAGTTGTGGTAATCCTAAAATGTTGATCAATAATATATATCTCTCACTTTTTTGTTCATCTTTACTCTCTTTTCTTATCTTCTTTTCTAGTCTTTATATAGAGTTTTATAATACTTTATCAGCACGAAAGCTCCAAGCTTGCATCATGTCAAACGTTATGAAACCCGAGTTTGTAACATTTGACATTTCTAGCAAGAGTTATTTATCATGGGTACTATATGCTAAAATGCACTTAGACGCTAAGAGTCTAACTGATACAATTAAAATTGAAAATGCCACATCTAGCCAAGATAAGACTAAAGCAATGATATTTCTTCGTCATCATTTGCATGAAGGGCTAAAAGCATAATATCTTACTAGTAAGGATCCACTTGAATTGTGGAACAATCTAAAAGAAAGGTATGACCATCAAAAAAATCGTGATCCTCCCTAAAGCTCATTATGATTGGATGCATTTACGCCTCCAAGATTTTAAGTCTATGAGTGAATACAATTTGACAATTTTCAAAATAAGTTCTCAAATAACATTGTGTGGTGAAAATATAACTGATGAGAATTTATTAAAAAAACATTCTCAACATTTCATGTTTCTAATGTGTTGTTACAACAACAATATCATGAAAACGTTTCAAAAAATATGTCGAATTGATTTCATGTCTACTTGTGGCTGAACAAAATAATGAGTTATTCATGAAAAATCATGAAGGTCGTCCCACTAGATCTGCTCCATTCCTTGAAGCGAATGTAGCAAAATATGACAAGTCTGAAAAAGGAAATAATAATTTCATGATTGTGGATGTGGGCATGGAAGGGGAAAAAATAATCTTGATGGTCATAAGAATATAAATAAACAAGAGAACAATAATGGTTCTCAAAATAGCCCTTTGAAGAATAAAGAAAATATATATTATAGGTGTGGCATGAAAGGTCATTGGTCACGTATTTGTCGTAACAATTTTTCAAGCTTTATCAAGCTTCGATAAAGAAGGGTAAAAATGCTGAAGTTAATTTGACCATTCACATTGATGATGTCGAAGCCAATTTTGTTTATAAAGATGATGGAGCAAATAAGCATAATAATGTTGAAGTCAATTTTGCCTACAAAGAAGATAATTATGAAGGTCTCATTGACATTACACATATAGATGCGGTTGATTACTTTGAATAGAATGACTGAGGGTTGAAATGTAGTTGGTGTTATGATTTAATTGTGTTTTTCTTTCTTCTTGTTTTAATTTATTTATTTTCTACATTTTTTATAATATACTTGTTTTTGTATTCAATGAAGAATATAGGTGTTCCTCAATCTTCTATTGAAATTAAAATCAAAGAAGATATTTGTCTTGTGGATTGTGCTACAACTCATACTATATTAAAAGATAAAAATTATTTTTCTTCTTTGGTTATGGAAGAAGAAAATGTTGATACATTATCTGGTAGTACAAAATTAATTGAAGGATATGGAAAAGTCAATCTGTTACTACCTGGAGGAACAAAATTGGCGATAAATGAAACACTATTTTGCAGGAAGTCTCATAAAATTATTAAGTTTCAAAGACATTCACCCAAATTAAATGACTATCATATTGAGATTACAAATGATGGGAAATGAAATGTCTTTGTATCACTGCACCTGTAGGGGGTAATAAATGCATCTTAGAAAAATTAGCCACTTTTTTCTCTGGTTTGTACTACACTAATATTAGCGTGGTCGAGACACATGCTATAGTAAACCAAAAGTTCACTAATCCAAATACTTTTATTATTTGGTATGACTGGTTAAACCATCCTGGATCAACAATGGTGCGAAGAATTATAGATAACTCAAATGGACACTCATTAAAGAACCAGAAGATTCTTTTATCCAATGAGTTCTTTTGTACTGCATGTTCTCAAGGGAAATTAATAATAAAGTCATCACCAACCAAAGTTGGGATTGAGTCTCCTACTTTTCTTGACCACATCCATGGAGATATTTGTGGATTTGTAGTTCCACCTTGCGGACCATTTCGATACTTTATGGTACTGATAGATGTCTCTAGTCGATGGTCACATGTTTGTCTATTATCAATGCATAACGTGGCATTTGCAAGATTACTTGCTCAAATAAAAAGATTACGAGCTCAATTTTAGGATTATCCTATCAAGACAATTCATCTCGATAATGTAGGTGAATTTACATCCCAAGCTTTTAAAGACTATTGCATGTCAATAAGTACAATCGTGGAGCATCTAGTGGTTCACGTCTTACAGAATTATTTATTAAACGCCTTTAGTTAATTGCTAGACCATTACTGATGAGAACAAAACTCCCTATTAATGAATGGGGACATGCTATTTTGCATGTTGAAGCACTTGTATGCATTAGGCCAACAACGTATCATAAATTCTTCCCTATGTAATTGACTTTAGGTCAAGAGCCAAATATTTCCCACTTAAGGATTTTCGGGTGTGCAGTTTATGTTCTGATTTCTCCACCATACAACGCACCAAAATGGGTCCTCAAAGAAGGTTGGGAATATATATTGGGTATGAATCCCGTTCAATAATTAAATATCTAGAACCCCATACATAAGATATGTTTACTGCACAATTTGTCGATTGTCATTTTGATGAAAATAATTTCCCAACATTAGGAGGAGAAAAGAAACAGCTGGGAAACAAATTCAATGGATTGCAGAATAATTGAATGAATTTGATCCTTGTATAAAGCCATGCGAATCTGAAGTTAAAAGAATAATCATTTGTAAAATACTACAAATCAATTACCATATGTATTCATTGACTCAAAGAAAGTGACAAAGTCATATGTTTCAGCTGAAAATGCTCTAATAAGAATTGAGGCTCCTGAAAGACAACCAAATACTATAGAAAATGAACATAAAGCACGCTTAAAGCGTGGTAGACTAATCAAATCCAAAAGACAAAAATCCTCAGAACAATATCAAAATATGCTCAGTTATGCCAATGTTCCAAATTGGTCCCTCGGTTATTTTTCGTTCCATTTTGGTGTTGGGAATTCTAGGCGCCTAACGCAACGGAAGCAAATATAAAAATTAAAATAAAACGCGCCAAGTCCTAAAATTTCCGAACGGATCCGCTAGTAGAATTTAAAACCTTTTAAGATAGTAGTATACCTCACGAGTTTCAATCGGTTGGTTGTACAAGGCATGTCCTAGGAGTCCACACGCAGCGTCCTCCCTCTGCCGGTGATCCACACGAACAGTTTCTTGGGCATCAAGGTGCTAGCCTTCCGTTCTTTTCTCCAAAAGAACAAGGGACCAATCTACAGTAACTTTGAATTCAAGAACTCCTTCTTGTTTTTTCCTTCTCTCACAAACCCTAATTTTGGTAACCTCAAATCGAATTTCCTAACTCCTTAGGCAAACTCGATTTTTCCTCTCTCAACTCTTGAGAGCCAAAATTTTCTCTCACTTGGAAAGCTAGGGTTTGATGATGGTGATTTCTCTCTTCTCTCTCTACAAGGAGGAAGACCAAAAATCAAAATGAGCTCTCTCTACCTCCTAGGCGCCTAGCCCTAGGATTTTATAATTATTTTTAGAGCATTATTATAATTCCATAATCATAATAATATGGCTTCATGAATTGAATTTCAAATTATAATATTTAATTTAAATTCAAATCGTAATCTTAGAGAATCAAATGAGAGATCAAATCTCCCCTAGAGATCCACCAAGATGGCGCCATGCTCCCTTATTTTATCTTTGGAATTTTATAAATCAAAACCATTCCTAACTCTTAGGAATTCATGATTCTCCAAAGATCCTGAGTTGAGATCTCACCAAATCTATTTGAATTCAAATCTTTTGATAACTTCATCAAAACTTTTGAATTCAAACTTATTATTTAAATTAATAAAACAATTTTATTAATCTAAAACACCAAATGTGGCGCCACCCTCTTATTAATATTGGGGAATTTTATAAATCAATAATTTCCTAACTTTTAGGAACCTTATCTGATTTATTTTTCCCTAATATTTTAATTGTAAATAATTAATCCCCATTAATCATTTAACAATTATTATATTTAAACTTGTCCCACAAATTTAAATATTTCACAACTGTAGATTAATTAAGACAAGACTTAATGTTCCAGACATTTCGCTGTGTCTTAAATCGTGCCACCGGAGTGACCCACGAATTAACCCTAATTCGTGTCCCTTTAAGCGATGTCCTATTCCGGCTCATGTGTGACCCAGCAGGCCCCACGTGAAGTTGGCAGTAAGTCATCTCCATGACCTACAAGTCGTGAGCGGACTCTAGCAAGCCATCACGACTACCCAAAACACGTGAGTAATCGTTTTTACCAAAACCGACTTAACCTTAGTACCACCTTGTCATAGACCCTATTGTCACACGATATCTTGGTAATGGATTAGGCACAGGAATGTCATCCATAATCCAAACCTCAACTTTCTCGATTTCCTGAGTAAGTCCCATATCCCAGCGTGGCCACGCATTTCCTTGGACAGACTCATCGAGGGCGCCAGTTAGATATCTCTCATGTTAATGAGGGACAAAATCCCATCTTGGCCAATCCACATTCCTCAGCACGGCAATCAACCAAACCCGTACTTAGCCCTTATGGCTACCCTGTTACGGGCAACGTTAGACTAAGCCAAAGTCTGACAACTGCAACGCCGGAATAATGATGACCTCAGGTCTAAGGCGTCGTGACAGGCGTACATGAGAGGCAAGCTGATGACTAAACCCATGTAGGACTCTCCGGGTCAGTCCAGCAACTCGTAACCCCTTACGTAATTGCACCATGACTCTCGTCCCAGCATCTAGTGCATGCATCTCTATGCACCGAGGTCATGCTGGTCTTAGTTCATTTTCGCTTCCACGAAAACAATCGACCAGGGACAAATTTAGATTAAATATCTCATAATTAATCAGGGACTGTTATCATAGTAAACATGCTAATAATATGATAACCATTAATTTATCTCCATAAATTAATCAATATGTTCAAAACATATTTATAAAATGATTGGCCCTAGGGCACAATCTCTAACATTTGGTCCCTCAGTTTTCCAGACTATTGCACAGTTAGTCCCTCAGGACTTTCCATCCACTTTTTCTGTTAAAGAAAAAGAAAAATAAACTTTCACTCCCTAAAAGTTTTAGTTTTTTTTACATTAAGGTCATTTTCAACTTACTATATATCATCATCATCATCATCATCTTCTTCTTGTTCTACACAACACCACCGTCGCCACTGCCACCACCACTACCATCTTCGCCGCCGCCAGATTCATCATCATCATCATCTCTTCTTCTTCCTCTTCTTCATCATCATCATCATCATTACCTCTTCTTCTTCTTCCTCTTCATCATCATCATCATCTCTAAACACACAGAAGGAGCTTTACAATAATACCGAGAGAAGGAGAAGAGAATTGAGAAGGAAAAGAGAAGGAGAGGATTCTGTCAGAGAGAGAGGACACAAAACACTAATTCTCACAGCACAACCGTTCATTAATCATTTAATTTCATGCACCTTTACTTTACGCGTTGCCATATTCTATTTCACGCTTATCCTTAATTAATTGGCTGATGAGGTATTGCCATATGGTTCCCACCAACCTCCTTCGTTGCTACACTATGTCTGATACTGCCTAGGTGTACCATCCACTTCTCACAAATTATTAGTGTTTGTTACTTCAAGTTTGGGAGATTCACCTCACAAAATATTCATTAATAAATAAAATGATGAACTTGATCATAAGTATATAATTAACAAAACTTAATTACACTTACGTGTGTATATATTTATATTTATGCAATTAACTAGAACCTAATTTTGTGAACTTAATTACGTTAATGGATCAATTTTAAGGACTATTTTGACACCACTCAAACTTGAGGGATTCATTTAAAATATTATAATTAAAGGACCATATATGGATATATAAGCTTAGAGATCAATAACCAGAACCTATATATTAATTACCTACTTTTATGCCATCTTTTGAAATAAAAACTCCCCCGCTACAGTACAATTAAACGAAAAAAATATGTCAGATAATTTCATTTTCTTAATATATATATATATACCACTATACCAGAAAAACAGAGTTAAAAGTTATACATATTCGAACCTAAAACATAATAAAACTAACGCCATATGATACTAAGAAAGGAGAAAAGGACAATATATATAAAACTAATTTGATTTTTATTAAAATATTAATTTAAATTTAATTGGGCAGCCACGTCTTATTTATTCACTTTTTTATATATTGTACGTCTTCTTCTTCGTCTGCATAATACGCTCACTGCAATCTCACTCACTCGCATAATACTTACTCCTTCTCCTCTCAGTCTCTTAACATGGCAATTTCAATGTGTTTCTTGACTCAGACGGCAGCCACTAGCAACTGCCTGTGCCGTTCGCATTCTTCCTCCACCACCAGCCACTGCATTTCCATCACCTCCCCACGTTTCTCCCCCACCGGCGCTGGAACACGTCGTTTCTCTCCCATTTCGTGCTCACTCCTAGAAAAGATAGTAAGTACTCGTCATTTTATACTTACTATATATCATCATCATCATCATCATCATCATCTTCTTCTTCTTCTTCTTCTTCTTCTTCTTCTTCTTCTTCTTCTTCTTCTTCTTCTTCTTCTTCTTCTTCTTCTTCTTCTACACAACACCACCGTCGCCATTGCCACCACCACCACCATCTTCGTCGCTGCCAGATTCATCATCATCATCTCTTCTTCTTCCTCTTCTTCATCATCATCATCATTACCTCTTCTTCTTCATCAGCATCATCATCATCATCATCTCTTCTTTTTCTTCTGCGTCTTCTTCTTCATTATCATCATCTCTTCTTCTTCTTCTTCTTCTTCTTCTTCTTCTTCTTCTTCTTCTTCTTCTTCTTCTTCTTCTTGCTGTTGTTCCTCTTGATGTTGTCGTCGTGGTCGCCGCCCCCAGCCGTCTTCTACAGTGAACTTTCCAGCGAGAAACATGCCGGCTCCGACGACTACGAAAAATCCTAACTCAAGGTTTTTTGACATCATGAGTTCAATGACAGCCTCCATTTTGTGAAAAAGTGATCGTAAAGTCTCCAAAAAATTACACAGTCACCGAAAAATTACACAATCACCGAAAATCATGTTTACGGTCATTTGTTCACAAAATAGAGGTCACCATTGAACTCAGGAGGTAAAAAAACCTTGGGTTAAGAGTTCTCGTAGTCGTTAGAGCTGCCGTGTATCTCGCTGAAAAGTTTGCCAAAGAAGACGATCAGCGGCAACGACTACGGCAGCAGGAGGAACAACTTGAAGAAGAAGAAGAGATGATGATAGTGAAGAAGAAGAAGAAGAAAAAGAAGAGATGATGATGATGATGAAGAAGAAGAAGAAGAAGAAGAAGAGATGATGATGGTGGCGACGGCGGCGACGACGGTGTTGTGTAGAAGAAGAAGAAGATGATGATGATATATAGTAACTAGAAAATGACCTTAATGTAAAAAATTAAAACTTTAGGGGGTGAAAGTATTTTTTTTTTCTTTTTTTAACGGAAAAAGTGGATGGAAAATGCTGAGGGACTAACGGTGCATTATTTTAGAAAACTGAGGGACCAAAACGGAACGAAAAATAACTGAGGGACCAATTTGAAACATTGAGCATAACCGAGGGACCAAAATAGAACTTTGACCTATATATTAATATGATACTATATATATTAAGTTGATGAAGAGTTTAAAGTTCAAGAAATATGTACTTGAAATATTTGGTTGGATGCATTATTGTTATTATTATATAATAAAATTAGTTAAATTTTATAGGGACAGTTTAGTCCATTTATTTAGAAAAACTAATCCCATGGCATGGGATTAGAGTAATCCCATCTCTTTAGGTGAGATCAAAAAATTTGAGTTTCATGGGATTAAATCATGTATGGAAATATAACATTTGAGTTTCATTTGATATTATATCTCCTAAACCACCTAACCGAATTAATAAATACCTCAACCGTAATAACAACCTCGTTAACGTACTTTGCCTCCACAGATTACCGTTTCTTGCACATCTTAAGTTTCTATTAGCAATATAATTTTTGTCATTACTAAGGGCCTGTTTGGGAACTTTCATCATCTCATCCAAACTCAACTTGGTAGTTGAGATGAGATGATATTGTAATAAGATGAGATAAAATGATGTATTGGTGTTTGGATGATTTGAGAGAAAATGATGTTAAATAGGGTGTGAAATTATATAAAAGGGTATGTAATGATTGTGGTTGGTTAAAATAGGTTTATGGATTTTTTTAATTTGTATAGGGGTATAAATGGTAAGAAAAAATGAATGAGATGGAGATAATGAGATGAGATGATAGGTGTTTTGGGTGTAGTTTGACTGGAATGATATTGAAATGAGATGATCTTAGAAAGCGTGAGGATGAGATATTTTGGGTTGAAGGTTTTTGGTCCATCTCATTAGATGAGATGATGGGCCAAAATGAAAATAATATTAAAATTATTTTGAGAATACAATTTGGTCCATAAATTTGTATCGGTCTAATTAATTGATTTCTAACATGTGTAAATGATAACTCAGGGCCCGTAGAAAATCCTAGCCAACAATAATTGGGTCTATTTATGAAATTGAACAACCAAAAAATAACAAACAATAGTTTAGGGACCAGAATGCAAATAACATGAAAATTATTGTAAACGTACAATTTGGTCCATAACTTTGTATCGATCCAACTAATCGGTCCTTAAAATGTGTAAATTATAACTGGAGTCTTATAGAAAATCGCAATCATCAATGATCGAGTCTATTTCTGATATTCAATGCAAAAAAAAAAAACAGTTTGCGGATCTAAATGCAACTAATCTTGTAGTTTGATAAACAAAACAAAACCAGAAATAGTTTTATTACTGAAACGAAACTAATTTCATAGTTTAAGGATCAGACTGGCAACACCGCCAACAAATGGGAAGATACAATAATTATTTTAATTCTTTTTAATTTTTACACAAAACTTCGTAAGATATATTAAAAAAGAGTAGGGATTGAATTGTATAATAGTAAAAAACATATAGGAATATTGCAGTTTGGACTCGAAAATATAACAAATATTTTGCGGACCAAAATGCAACTCATCTCGTAGTTTGAGCAAAAAAACTAACCAGAAATAGTTTTATGACCGAAACGAACTGATCCCATAATTTGAGGACCAAAATGCCTAACAAAATGAAGATAATTAATTTTTTTCGTTTTTTTAAAAATACAGTAAAGAGAATAGAAGAATATTGTAACTTAAAAAATAATTTAGGAATTCAATTGTATATTTTACTCAAAACAAATAGAAGAATACTACGATTAAAAGAATAACAACATTGCAAATGAACAAGAATAACGTTTGTTCAATTAAGTTAATATAAATTATATATATATATATATATAGAGGGAGAGAGAAAGAGAGGGAGAGGGAGAGTGAGTGTGTGTGTGTGTGTGTGTGTGTGTGTGTGTGTG
>QANZ01053291.1:15692-58795 GCA_003254925.1 Chamaecrista fasciculata | reverse complement strand
TTTTTTTTTTTTTTTTTTTTTTTTTTTTTTTTTTTTAAGTTTGTGAAAAGGCAATACTGTGAACTTCTTCTATAAGCTAACTATCAAATACTAATTTTGTAAGTCAATATAACTTGAATCTGAGGAATTATTGCCATGCACTGGCAGTATCAAATATTAACTTGTTAATTCAATTGATTTTGAACCATAGTACTTTGGTTAAAATGGCCTAAATGGCCGTTGGAGCACAACTAAACAATAAACCCTTGTCAGACAAATAATTCTGCTAAGATTGAGGAGTAGATATTTGTTTGGTTGTGAAAGTTTCTCTCATCATTGACTAAAGCTTCGAATTTTATGCGAAATAAGACAAATAGACCTGAATGGAAAAATGTAGAAGCAGACTTTACCTAAGAAACCGTGGACAATTTGAGGATAAATGGAGAGGCTATATGAGTTCCTTTCATACTTTCGACTTACATGTCTATGGAGCTGTCTATGGTGGAATTGTCCCACTTAGACATCTGTATCTTTTCGTTCACGGAGAAGCTTGAAGAACAATGAGCCATATGAAGATCTCAATGTTTGGGCTTGAGTCAGGTGCAGCTGCAGACTTGTCAGTTATTTTTTCTGTACTTGCTGGCTTCAAACTGTGCAAAAGCTGTGGCTGTACCAGACTATGCAGTCCAGAATGATCGATTGCAATTGGTCATCTAACTACCCAAATCAGGAATACAGGATATCTCGTCTTATTTTACCAGAAAGGTGGTCTGTGTTCTGTTTGGATAACTGTAAGGGATGAAGCCCAACTTATATATATGATGCGTCAATCTATAGATAAGATCTTTATTCTTCTACTAGGAGGTTGAAGGAGTTCATGGCCCCGGGATGAAGATTATATGTATAATATGAAAGGTCTTGGTTTTTGATAACATTGTTGTATCATCTGTATTCAATCCAGTTTTAATTTATAGTATACATGTTACCTATGGTGCAGTGCAAGCTATAATTCCTTTGATCCCACAACACTTACCTAAAAATTCCTGAACAGGACGAGTGGCGTCATGTATAGAAACATTTGAGTGGGCCACAGTTATCTGTTTTAATCTGATATTACTTCTTTCTTTAGCTGGATGTAACTTTCTAATTTTCCTGCTGAGCAAGTTTCTTGTTATTTTCCGTCTCATTTGAGTGTCCCTTTGTTTTTCTCAATGTTACTGTCTTTTGCCTGATCTGTTGGCCTTCTGAAACTAACACTACTGTAGGAGATACTGACATGTAGGTGCGAGTATAATCCATAGGCTAGTGAATATTGATCATATTTAATTTGTTGTTTATTGTACATAACTAGCCTTAAAATGGAGGGCTTAGATTCTGGAGTGTCAACATTAATGCATTCTATTTTGGGTTCAAGAAATTGTCAGAGAAAATGAAGGCTTATTTCCCATGAATGTACCTACTTTATGGGATAAAAAAGAGTGTGATGCTTACAATCAGGGGAACATTCCTACTCCTCTTTGTTTTTTAACCAGAATATGTTCCAACTTGTTTATAGTATTTTCTTTATCGTGCTATCTTGGTGAACTTCTGTTATTCAATTTTTTTAAATTAATTAGAAGAAATGCCAGAAGTGAAGTTTTCTTCAATTTTCTGTAAGCCGTATTATGCTTACTTACCTGTCTGTTTTTCTTCTACAGCTTGCTTTAACCATCGTTTATATTGCTGTGGGAGTTTTTGCTGCTGGATGGATTGGTAAACCTATATGTCTATTGAAATTGATTATTTAGAAATTAGAATATGTTCTCTTAAGAAATGACGCCCACAAACAAATTTCTGCAATTCTAATTTTGTTTTTGTTTTTGACAGAGGTTTCATGCTGGATTTTGACTGGAGAACGGCAGACTGCTGTCATCAGGTCAAAATATGTTCAAGTATTGCTTAATCAAGATATGAGTTTTTTTGATACTTATGGAAATAATGGAGATATTGTGAGTCAAGTATTAAGTGATGTGCTGCTTATTCAGTCTGCGCTCAGTGAAAAAGTAAGTCTTACTCTGATTTTGTGAAATATTCAGTTTATGGAAAATACTACATTCCTCTCGAAAGATATCCCCATTCTTCATTCACGTCTCATAAAATATGCTTCTTGGCTTCTATTGATACAGATCGGAAATTACATTCATAATATGGCTACATTCTTCAGTGGACTTGTCATTGGATTAATCAACTGTTGGCAGATTGCATTGATAACATTAGCCACAGGTCCATTCATTGTTGCTGCAGGAGGAATATCAAATATATTCCTTCATAGGCTTGCAGAGAATATTCAAGATGCATATGCTGAGGCAGCTAGCATTGCTGAACAGGTTCTTTTTGTTTAAAAATTTAATTCTAATTTACATTGAACCTAACATACTCCTTGTATACTTTGTGTGTATGCATGTAAATGGATAGGCAGAGGTGTGTTTGAGATGCCATTTGAATACTCTTTCGTGTTGCATTTTTAGAATGTGATTTACATCTCTCAGATTACCTATAAAAATGTGATCTATTTAAATAATATTTGTCATTTGTAAATCGTGAAGAGGTGCTACGGCCTCTAGTGTGTTCTCATTTCTTTGACTTTCTTGTATTCATTTGTTTATTTGCTTCCCTTTATTTATGTGGTTAGGGTATTGATTTTGTGTGATATAACTGACTTTTTACTATCTATATTGTTTTAAAAGCTGATGACATTTATTCTCAGGTTAAATGCATTTTGATAAATAGTGGTAGAATTAATTTCAATTGAATTTAGGAAATGAATATTCCTGATATTTTCGCCCAAAATTAAGCCAGTATGTAAATGAACGAGGTAGGTGTATATTTCATTGATCTGAGGTACAAAAATAGAGTATTGATATACATGAGAATTGCTTATTTAATAAATTCTTATACTAATTCAAAATTATAAGTTCAGCTTTTGAGTCCCATTATTTCACTCAGCTAAAAAAGGAATCTGATTATCATAAGTTTATAACTCAATGAGATCTTGTCTTCTAGTTACCCTTGCCATTGTCATTGTTGTTCTTTTTTAGAATTGATTATTTTCTTCTTCAGTTTGTCATAAGTCAGACTCAAATTTAATATAACATTGGGCCCAAGGTTTCAAGAGTCATGGGTCAAGATTGAAATTTATATTGGATTGGACGATAGGTCAATGGGTTTGAGTAGATTGAATTGCAAAATCGGCTGAAGGATGATAAGATTCCTATCATTTATGATGAAGAACAATTATCGCACAAGTCATACAACTCAAAAATCAATAAATCTCCTACATTACACAAGTCTCAAGTCTCTAAAATCAAAACCTACCAGACTACAACATAATATCAATTGACAAATACAATGAAGTTTTGAAGCCTTCGACAAATCAAATAAACATAACATTAATGATATTCTATATTTTTTTTCTTATCATCCATTTCTCATGCTCATGGAGATTTAGTTCAACATTGTCGGTTTGTCACTGTAAAAAGCATTTTAATGGGGACTTCTGGTTGTATTGTATGCCAAAGTCTCTATCATTATCCAATTGATTTTGGAGCTGTAAAGGTGAGTGAGCGATTAAAAGGCTGTGCTGTGCTTTGCGTGGATTGAAGAAGAAAAGGTTTGGGGCTTGATGTGAGGGATTATTTGGGTTTTACATACCCAAAAGCCATAATGCATTATTTTGCGATGTGAAATTGACCCCTTTCAAGATCATGCATGATTGTGAGACTGAGATCTCATGAATAAAATTGCGATCATTGACTGATCCTTGAAAAAACAATATACCTCGAGATCTGGAACCAGGTTGGATTCTAGGAGTCATTACTTGTGGCCTCTAGCTTAGTGCATTTACCCTGTCATCGAACTTAACCAGTAACAAAACTATTCTGGCTCTCATTCTATTGTTGAGGTTCTCTACCCTAATCATCCTTTAACCATATGGAATGTAAATTAAGCTAAGAATATGTATATTGCTTTCTCATATTCAAGTGATAGTCATTTTAGTTTTTTTTTCTTTTCTTTTTTTCATGTTATCAACTGCTGTTTTCAGCAGTTGTGAAATCGCAAACCAGAAAGAATATTTTCAAAATAATGAATTAAGATGAATAAACAAGTGAAAGTATTTTACCAACAATGGTTTGGTGCAGTGGTTGGCGAGCTGCACCCTAGGTGAGAAGACTCCGGTACAATCCCTAGAGTCGACATTGTTGGGAGGGTTTTAAACTGTTCGCTCCCCGGCCAGAATGGGATTAGCCTTCGTCTAGACCGTTATACGGATATGTGGAGGAAACCCATGGTTTCATAAGAAAAAAAGCAAGAGAAAGTATTTTGAAATATATAATATAGCATTTATTAAGAGTTTTTGAATTAAAGGAATTGAGTGTCAAGGGATATCTGAATTTAATTGATCACCTTTGAATGTATATGTAGGTTACAACTGGGAGATTTAAATCAGAACCTAAAAGATCCTAATCCAAATTTTGAAAAAGAAAAAGAAACAAAACAGATCTCATTGGATAAGAATCAGATCTTGTGAGATCCTAATTTAAATTTAAAATTACAAAAGATAAGGTACTAAGTAACAGAAAACAAACGTGACTAAAATACAAATTTAAAAAAATTAAAAGGATCAGAACTAAGTGCTAAGAGATAGGGATTAGATGTGTGCTGATAATGTGTAACAAATAGTGTGGAAAAAATCCTCAAAATCCTGTATTTATCCCCAACAATCATTAAAAATAATTTCCCATATGTCTTAAATTAGCGATATTGCAAATAACATGTGAACCAATATCCTTTTTTTTTTTTTTTCATTCTTTCTACTTTTCTAGGCATGGTAGATGAAAATTACAGGAGAAAGCTTAAAGGCCTGAAAAATTTGAAGGCTGAGGGAAAACCAAAATGAAGCTTGAAACTTGAATGAAAAAGACATTTGCTTGTTGGTTTGCTAAGAAAGTTCAAAGGTGAAATGGAAAGAACCAAACAGCAATTCTTATGTTGGGTGGTTGACTGGAGATTTTTTATCATTCAGAAAGCACCAGACATTTGACCTTTTATACACTGTTTACTAACATTAATGATCAAACACAAAGTTCTGTAGCTTCATTTTTTTTTTCTATTTATCCCTAATTTAACAGCTTAGTCATGTCGGGTCTTGATTGACATAACAAAGCGCCTACTATAGGAAGGCATGATGAGTACCAATTATGAGATGCCGAATGATTTGATTCTGCCACTCTGAGACTCTGGCCATGATTCCAACAGAGATTATCAGTGGCCATATGAATTGGATCATATTGTGTGATTTGATTTATGAATCAAGCAGTACTGCTACTTACAGAAACAAATGATTAAAAATAAGACCCTTTCCTTCGTTTTGTCTGCTTGTCTGAATTTTTGTTGTAAAACTATGTTTAAATAAATGTCCCTCGTAATAGTCCGATTGTCAATGAACCAAATTTGAGGTATTAGACATCGGGAATTTGTCAATCTATTGTTGAGCACGGTCAATATTAGTTTATCTTTCTCTTTCATTTAAGTACAATATATAAGTTCTGCAGGGTTGGATTTCAACCTAAAAGCTTTAACTTTAGGATGACACTATGGAGCATTTGAGCTGTCAAAGATATCAAGTTTTTTATTATCTGTTCACGCCTTGAGGCATTTGGCATTGCGAATTTGTCAATTCTATTGTTGAACGCTTTTGGCATAATATTAGTTTATTGTCCTCTTTCATTTAGATACACTATCTGTTTGGGAATGCCTTACATGCCATTCCATTTCATTATATTTGCAAATGCTGTTGAGATATGAAACTATTTAAATAGTTATGTAATAATTGTAGTAGGTATAGAGAATAGTATGGACCTGTTTGGGAATGCATTACATTCCATTTGCAAATGGTGTTGAGATATTAAACTATTTAAATAGGTATGTAATAATTGTAGTATGTAGAGAGAATAGTCTAGATATTTTATCTTTTATATAATTTATTGTTAAAACTTTATTTGGCTAAATTTATTTAGGTAATTATAATTGTAACATGTATATTTCTTGAGTAGTATAAACTAGAAAGTTCCACGGGAAGAAAAAACCATTTGCAAACTCCATTTCGACCACCATTTGCAAAAGCATCTATAACTACCAATTAACAAAACTCCATCCGTATACTTATCTGAATAATTTCACATCTCAACTCCATTCACAAAAGTCATTAAACAGACCCTATATAAGTCTCTACACATTGCTTCTCAAGCTAACAACCTTCACTTTAGGATTACCGATTACACCCTTTAGAGTTTCAGCTCTCAAGAACCCGAGTTTTCCAGTATCCAAGTACAAGACTCATGCATGGCTATTAAAAAAATTACACAAAGTTGAAAATAAAATCATGAATTCAAGACAATCTTATGATTATGGGCTCAAGGTAGAAAAGCCCTTTAGTTTATTTTTTACTCTTCTCTCTTTATCAAGGCTTTCCAAAGCATATTCTTTCTTTTATTCTCCACAGACATTCAAAGCCTAAGGGATGGGAAGTGTAAGCCTTCAGTTGCTATGTAGTTTCTAGGTCTGGATCAGCTTTTCTTGTTTCTTTTGGGGTGCTTCGGCCCTCCTTATCCAGAATATTTTTAGCAGCCCTCTGGCCCGTCTATTTTGGATATCTGGTCACTTTTCCATTGGCCTTCCAGCAACCTTTTGGGGAGGCTTATTGGCCACATTTTTGGTGGAAACTTGGCTTTTTTTTTATTATTTTCTTTTTTGGGGGGAGCGGGTGCATTTTCAACATAAGAGACATCATTTCTGGAGGCTTTTATCTCTTTCATTCACCATATCTGGTGGTTATTTAGCTTCTTTTCCAACTTCAATTCTGACAACTAGCCTGGTCACTTCTTTTTGCAGCTGTTCATCTACTTTCTACAGGCTAAACAAATTACAGTTAAGTGAAAGACCATAAGTAAACCATACAAATGGGGTAAAAAGTGTGTTGACCGTTAACTGTCATAACTAGATCTTTTGGTGAAGAGATATATTTCCTTCAGTCCTCAATAGTGTCTGATTGAACGTTTTCCCATGAATATGGGACTGTTACTGTAGTACTTGGGGTGAGATGGTGTTGCATAATGTGTGCCTCGAATATGGTTTTCTATTAATTCTGATTCTTTTTGGTATTAGATCACCTTCTTTAGTCTCTTGAAATTAGAGGTGAGGAAATTATAGGATGCATTGACTGGTTTGTGACAGAAAACGCTTTAAGTTTTTCTCCAGTACCTTTTTATGCATGGTTATGGTTAAATGGTCACGAGTCACAGATTAGGCAAACCTAAAATCACTTATAGTTTTTGTCCTTGTTCTGTTTGTCTACTAAACACCTTATACTGATATTTGGCTGATTGTATACAGGACCTTTCTGGGGTTTACTTCATTATCGGAACTTAGAAGGAACGAAAAACTAATATTATTTTCCTTATTGCTTTCATTTTAGTTGTAGGCAATGCTGCAGTTTTATCTTTTGTTTCTTTAATGTTCTTATAATAAGGAAGGATTTCTAGTTTTTGGTGAAGCATCTTAGAGCTAGTGATTCTCAGTGTGGATATTTCTTTTGATGCAGGCAGTTTCCTATATCAGGACGTTGTATGCATTTACAAATGAAACATTGGCCAAGTATTCATATGCGACATCGCTCCAAGCTACTCTTAGATATGGTATCCTAATAAGTCTTGTTCAAGGGCTTGGTCTTGGATTTACATATGGGCTTGCAATATGTTCATGTGCATTGCAACTCTGGGTAGGAAGGTTCTTGGTTATGCATGGAAATGCTCATGGTGGTGAAATAATTACAGCTCTCTTTGCTGTAATTTTAAGTGGCTTGTGAGTACCTTTACCATCTTTCGAATCTCCTTTTTTGTTTACCATTCAACTTATTTTGTTTTTACTACTTTATTCTAGGGGACTGAATCAAGCAGCGACTAATTTCTACTCATTTGATCAAGGACGAATAGCTGCTTATAGATTGTTTGAGATGATAAGCAGGTCATCCTCATCCGTTAATCATGATGGAGCTGCCCCGGATTCAGTGCAAGGAAATATAGAATTTCGGAATGTTTATTTCAGCTATCTATCACGTCCTGAAATTCCTATCTTGAGTGGGTTTTATCTTTCTGTACCAGCTAAGAAAGCTGTGGCACTTGTTGGCAGAAATGGATCTGGAAAAAGTAGCATTATTCCACTTATGGAGCGGTTCTATGATCCTACATTAGGTGATACTATTTCTCTTCATAGTGCATATTAATGATATTTCAAATGGATTAATTACTGATTTAAATTAATTTTCCAATCTGTGGTTCAGGAGAGGTTCTTTTAGATGGTGAAAACATTAAGAATCTGAAACTGGAGTGGCTTCGGAGCCAAATAGGACTAGTCACTCAGGAGCCTGCTTTGCTCAGTTTGAGCATACGAGATAACATTGCATATGGGCGGGATGCCACTATGGATCAAATCGAAGAGGCTGCTAAGATAGCCCATGCACATACATTTATCAGCTCATTAGAGAATGGTTATGATACACAGGTGAAGCTGGATTGACATGACAGGCTATAGTTCTTGCTTAGCCGACACTTACATGTTCAATTATGTTCTTTCCAGTGGCAATCGCTTTTTTTCTTTTTTATATCTGTATGGGTCTTTTTTTTTTTCAGGTTGGAAGGGCAGGTTTAGCTTTGACAGAAGAACATAAAATAAAACTTTCTATTGCAAGAGCTGTGCTTTTAAACCCATCCATTCTTCTGCTTGATGAGGTAACTGGTGGACTTGACTTTGAGGCTGAAAGGGCTGTCCAGGAGGCTCTGGATCTTCTTATGTTGGGACGTTCAACAATAATCATTGCTCGAAGGCTTAGTCTCATAAGGAATGCTGATTATATAGCTGTTATGGAGGAAGGTCAACTAGTTGAAATGGGTACTCATGATGAGTTACTGACCCTGGATGGCCTATATGCTGAGCTTCTTCGATGTGAAGAGGCAGCTAAACTTCCCAAGAGGTCTATTCCTGTGTTATTTGTTTGAGTGCCTTGAATAATTGAATGCAACGAGGCTCTGTTCAATAAAAATATTGAAATTGTGAAAGGGATGAGATTCATTCAACATTATGATTAATTAGAACAATAAATTGTTATCTTGTTAAAGATTATACTTAAACTACTGATGAAACTTTCACTTAATAATGTAAGTTTTTGACCAAGTGATTGTTATTTCTATCTATATCTTAACTAAGAATCGTTTTAGTGGACTTACTTGAATGCCAAACTCATATCATGATAGATGTTAGCGATTATAATAAAAATTATTCATAGGCCTTTACTTATTAGGTTAAGCTTTTGAGTTTGAATGATCTTTGATAAATTTTATCCAATTTTGTAGTGCATTTGAATGCCTACCAAACTGCAAATTATTTACTGTATATTGGTTGTGTGATTGCGGAGAATTTCTTACTCTTTAATCTAACATCATCCAGGATGCCTGTTCGAAACTACAAGGAGACTGCAGCTTTCCAGATTGAGAAGGATTCATCTGCAAGTCATAGCTTCAAAGAACCATCGTCCCCAAAAATGATGAAGTCACCTTCTCTTCAGAGAGTTTCTGGTGTGTTTCGACCTACAGATGGCATCTTTAACTCACAAGAATCTCCCAATGCTCGGAGCCCGCCTCCTGAGAAGATGCTAGAAAATGGTCAGTCTGTGGATGCAGCAGAAAAGGAGCCATCAATAAGAAGGCAAGACAGTTTTGAAATGAGACTACCAGAGTTACCGAAGATTGATGTTCAGTCTGTGCATCGACAAAAGTCAAATGGTTCTGACCCAGAATCCCCTGTTTCACCTCTTTTAACATCTGATCCAAAGAGTGAACGCTCCCATTCACAGACTTTTAGTAGACCCCACAGTCATTCTGATGATCTTTCAATACAAATGAGAGAATCAAGGGATTCACGGCATCGAGAACCACCCTCATTTTGGAGGCTTGCAAAACTTAGTTTTGCAGAGTGGCTTTATGCTGTGTTAGGAAGCATAGGTGCTGCCATCTTTGGTTCTTTCAATCCTCTTCTTGCATATGTTATTGGTCTGGTTGTGACAGCTTACTATAAAATTGATCAAGAACATCACTTAAGACAGGAGGTAGATAAGTGGTGCTTGATCATTGCCTGCATGGGCATTGTGACAGTTGTTGCCAACTTTTTACAGCATTTCTACTTTGGTATTATGGGGGAGAAAATGACAGAAAGAGTTAGGAGAATGATGTTCTCAGGTGAATAACTCTTGTAGCAATTTTGGGCCAATACGATTATGTTCTTTGAAAATAATTTTTCAATCTTTAAAAACAAATTAATTTTTTTATACCACTGTTTCCTGTAACTGTTTTTAAAATCCAAAAGACAATGTCTTTAAAAATAAAAAACGGATAACTTGCTGAAGGTGTTCTGAATTCTAAAATAAAATGCTTTTAAGATCAAATTTAAGAACTTTTTTTAAACACTCAAAAGTAAAAACCGAACCAAATAGGCCCTTCGTTTTTTCGATTGTGTTTTTAAACTGTAGAAGTCTGAACAGTCTCTAACTTATTCCCCTAATATGGCAGCCATGCTGCGCAATGAAGTTGGATGGTTTGATGAAGAAGAAAACAGTGCTGACAACTTATCCATGCGCTTGGCCAATGACGCTACATTTGTACGAGCTGCTTTCAGTAACCGACTTTCCATATTTATACAGGACAGTGCTGCAGTTTTTGTTGCAGTTCTTATTGGTGCATTGCTGCACTGGCGATTGGCTCTTGTGGCATTAGGAACTCTGCCCGTTCTCTGTGTTTCTGCAATTGCCCAGGTGTGCTCTTCTGGATTTCCAATACTAACCTTTTTGGCTGATGGTTTTGTTGAACTTCCATCATCCATGCACTTCTCTAGTAAAAAAATGTGTACATTTATTCCTCTAGCGAAGTTTAGTATCTGATGTTTCTTATTTTATGAAACTTCCATGCTATGGGTGAAAAATCTATACTGTACAACAACCAAAGCCTTATCTCACTAAGTGGGGTCGGCTAAAAATATATATTATACTATAGCATTAAAAAATAACTAAATAACCTATTTAATTAATTATTAAATAAAATTCCACTAACACCACATCCCATGTTCCCACAATTTTCTCCTTATTTTTCTTTCTCTCATCTCAAAATTTAAATTGTAAATTTCTCTCCCTCTCCACGATCAACCAAACTTCAATATTTTTTTTATTATTATTAACTCCTTCCAAATTTTTGAAAATTACAAATATATCCTTCTTCTACATAACGTGCACGCAAAGCCCTAGTAAATTATATGTTTTGGTCACCAACAAGTGTTTGGTGTAGTGGCTAGGCGAGCTACATCCTAGGGAAAGGATCCAAGTTCGATCCCTAAAGTCGACATTGTTGGGGGGCTCTGGCCATTTCGTCTCTGAGGCCCGAATGGGATTAGTCTTCGCTTAGACCGTTACACAGATAGGCGGGGGATACCCATGACATAACCGAAAAAAAAAAAAAAAATTATATGTTCTGGTCCAAAATTGTATGATTTTATTGCATAAATAACATGTTGATTTGTTGTTTCTTTGTTATTCTCCAATTTGGTGTTTTCACTACAAACCAAGCCACCTGGAATATTATGTCAAATGACCAATTGGTGTGATTAGCATTCGGGCATTCTCCTATTGCAAGAATGAATTTAAAATCTTAAAATGTTTGAATTTGTGATATTTTATCAATTTGAAAAAAGGAAAGTGATGAAGAAAAGAAAGAGTAATATTTTTATATGGGTCTTGATCACCCTGAAACAAAATAAGAACCCTGTAGATACCAAATGAGGATTTTGTTGTGATTGTTTCAGCTTATTTTAATGTTGAAACTTGAAACTGCCTTCGGCCATACAGAAAAAATAATGTACATTGCCATGTCTAACGGTTTATGATGAGTGTAAAATTGCCTGGTCTTTATCACTATATTTTTTGCATAGCCAATTCTTTCCTTGTGTTTTCTTTACTATATATATTCTGTATTAATTTAAGGGCAACCTACTTGAATATTGCAGAAATTGTGGCTTGCTGGATTTTCAAGGGGCATACAGGAAATGCACAGAAAGGCATCTTTGGTTCTTGAAGATGCTGTTAGAAACATTTACACTGTTGTGGCATTTTGTGCTGGTAATAAAGTTATGGAACTCTATAGGCTGCAGTTAAAGAAAATTTTTAAGCAGAGCTTTCTTCAGGGGATGGCCATTGGTTTTTTATTTGGCTTTTCACAGTTTCTACTCTTTGCTTGTAATGCCCTCTTGCTTTGGTACACAGCACTATGCATAAAGAAGGGTTACATGGAACCACCTACTGCACTCAAGGAGTACATGGTTTTCTCATTTGCAACATTTGCACTTGTAGAGCCATTTGGATTGGCTCCTTACATACTTAAACGGCGTAAATCTCTCATTTCAGTGTTTGAAATTATAGACCGTGTGCCTAAAATTGACCCCGATGATAATGCAGCATTGAAGCCACCCAATGTATATGGAAGTATTGAGTTGAAAAATGTTGATTTTTGTTATCCTTCTCGTCCAGAAGTGTTGGTATTGAGCAATTTTAGCCTCAAAGTCAATGGGGGTCAAACAGTTGCTGTTGTGGGAGTTTCAGGTTCCGGAAAGAGCGCCATAATATCTTTGATTGAGAGATTTTATGATCCAGTTGCTGGCCAAGTTTTATTAGATGGGAGGGATTTAAAGCTATATAATATGAGATGGTTGAGGAGTCACCTTGGTCTAGTTCAGCAGGAACCTATTATCTTCTCAACTACAATAAGGGAAAACATCATATATGCAAGGCACAATGCCAGTGAAGCTGAGATGAAAGAGGCTGCAAGAATAGCAAATGCCCACCATTTCATTAGCAGCTTGCCTCATGGTTATGACACTCATGTTGGAATGAGGGGTGTTGACTTAACCCCAGGACAGAAACAGAGAATTGCAATAGCAAGGGTAGTCCTTAAGAATGCACCTATCTTATTGTTGGATGAAGCAAGCTCATCAATTGAATCCGAGTCAAGCCGAGTAGTGCAAGAGGCTCTCGATACTCTTATAATGGGAAACAAGACCACCATCCTAATAGCACATAGGGCTGCAATGATGAGGCATGTGGACAACATAGTAGTGCTTAATGGGGGTCGAATAGTAGAGGAAGGTACCCATGATTCTTTGGCGGCGAAGAATGGTCTGTATGTCCGGTTGATGCAACCTCACTTTGGAAAGGCATTGCGTCAGCATCGACTTGTTTAGGATGGGTTACGAGTAATTGCTACTAATTTTGGTTTGAGACTAGTTTCTTGTTATCCTTGTGTTTAATTATCAGTGGTTTCTACATGTGACGAATTTTAAGAAGGCAAGGAAGCTGGCGGATGTTTGTGGGCTGCAAAAAATTGGAATGAAGGTTGAAGTAGCCTTTGGCAGGCATAGGAAGAGGATGTTTTAGCAATGAATCAATGACAGATGTGTAGGATATGATCATATGAAGATAGGTTTTTGGAGTGTTGTTGATCTGGGGATTTGTGTTGGATGCATATTCTTTTGGAGGCAAGCATTTTAGAATGGTGTTGTTTGTCTCCTGGGTATATTAATTTTGTTTTTAAAAGAAGAAAGCAGGGTGGAATTAATACTAATTCTTCTGAGATATGAGTTTTCATGGAATTTCTCTTGTTGGACTTCCTTTTCACTCCTGACTAGCGTGGATGTTTGAACTTATTATTCCTTACTGTAATTTTTGTTTCTTCATTTGTGAAATTTGTAGAAAAATTAGTTGGAAAAGTTGTAACTTTTGTATATAAAAAATAGCCATAGTTTAGAAGTCATCATTCCCTTTTCTTCCTAAATCCAAGTGTGACTTTATAATGAGTTGAATTTCCACGGGAACTAATGCAAAGAATCTTCCTTGCATTCTTAGAGCGTTAGATTGTTTTGTTTTGCAGTTCTTTTTCAAATTTCTGAACCTGTGATAATCTTAAATTATGAATGAGATGAAGTTCATGTGCAAATATATTTATTTTGCTCTTGATTTTTCAAATAATAATTTACAAACAAATTCGAAAATGTAACTTAATTTGTTATTACATTTTATATGTCAAGTAGCTTAAAGGAATCTGCAACCACTTTAAGCTTATCTCGCACTCTTTTCCATCGCCTTTCATTGGCTCCAACAATAAGGGTGTAGTACCTTCCTGTACAATGTGTTGGTCATCATTAGCACCAAGTTAAGCATGAGATTATACTGAAGCAACTTGCAATTACTGTTCCTTAATTAATCTAGCCACATCTTTTTGATTCATTGATGCTTGAAGTTCAGTGCTTCCAATTTAGAATTGTAACCATAGTTGCTTAAGGTTATGCTTCTGTTGGGCAGGAAAAGAGAAGGGAACAAACTGAGAAATAAAAAAGGTCGAATGTTCAAATTGGTCCCAAAATGTATGCCTCTGTGTTCATTTTGGTCCTAAATGTTTCAGAGGTTTCATATTGGTCTTTATATTTTCATCTAGTTTAATTATGGTTCCAAATTACTAAATGTGGTCATATCTCTCTCGTTTCAAGTTCGAATGTGACAAGTCTAGAGCTACTTGTTGCTTTTGACGAAACTTTCTCTATCCAGTTGGAGCCATCATTAAATGAGGTCAAATTGGGTCCAAAAGTGGGCCTCTGGTTTCATAGTCGAAAAAAAGTTATATCTATCTCCTTTTAAGTCTGAATGTAACGAGTTTGCAGTTATGAGTGCTCTTAACGAGTATTTTTTTGTCCAGTTGAGATTGTCAGCAAATGAGGTCAAATCAGGCTCGAAAGTGAGTTTTGAGACCAAAAAGTAAAAAATTATGAAAAATTGGTCAAATATGACTTTTAGGCCCAATCTGACTTCTTCGGTTAACTATCTCAATTGGACAAAACAAGAACTCATTAAGAAAAACTTATAACTTTGAATTCATCGCATTTAAACTTGAAATAAGAGAGATATGACTAACTTCACTTATTCGACAATGAAACAAGTGACCCACTTTTAGGACTCGATTGGACCTCATTTGTTGACAACCCCAATTGGATAGAGAAAGTACTCGTTAAAAGCAACAAGTAGCTTTAGACTCCTCACATTCGAATTTGAAACGAGAGAGATATGACCACATTCAATAGTTTGGGACCAAAATGAAACTAAATGTAAATATTTAGGACCAATATGAAACTTTTGAAACATTTAGGATGAATATGAATTTAAGGGCATACATTTAGGACCGATTTGAACATTGGACCAACAAAAAAATAGTTTAAATTATGACATTTCTTTCTTGTTTGGGGAAATTCTCTAGAAAATATCTCAATTTGAAGAAATAAAAACGATGAAGGAATGACTTTGGAGGCTATATATAAATCTTTCTTTTGTTTTTCTCTTCTTACTAATATCTTCCTTCCAAAAAAGCAGGTAATTTGATATGGCAGGTTACTTACCATTTCCTACAGCAATTGTTGCAAAGGAAGCACTGGAGTAATTTGGTGATGTGAGCACATATTCAAATGTGTAGTAATTCTTTCCATCTACAGTTCTCTGCATCCAGAGTATATTGGTCATTTCAACATTGGGGCCAATAAGAAATTAATAAATTATTTTCAGGAATAAAAAAGGTCAAAACCTCAAATTGGTCCCAAATATATGAGTTTGATTTCAAATTAGTCTTAAATGTTTTATTTGTTTCAGATTGATCCTACATGTTTCCAAAATTTCTCAAACTAATCCCAAACCTGCTTTCAAGATACAATTTGATCTCATTTGCTAATGGTGTCAATTGGACAGATAATGAACTATTCAAAAGTTAACACATAGTTTCAAACTCATTATATTCCAACTTACAATGGGAGAGATATGACCGACTTCGCTTGTTTGACTGCGAAACGAGCGACAGACTTTCGAGACCCGATTTGACCTTGTTTATTGACGGTCAATTGAATAGAGAAAGTATTCGTTAAAAGCACTCTCGTAACTATAGATTTGTTGCATTTGAACTTGAAATGAAAGAGATATATTAGTTTGGAACCAATTTGAGAAATTATGGAAACATGTAAGACCAATCTAATACAAATGAAATATTTATGACCAATTTGAAATCTACCCCATACATTTAGGATCAATTTGAGGTTTTGACCAAAAAAAAAACATCAGAGAAAAAAGAAAATGAGAACAAAACCTCCTGCATGTCATATATTGTTGGTCTTTGATTTGGAGCAGCATAGACATGCTTCACCAAATTGTATATAACCTGCTTAGAAGTCATCAAAAAGCTTGTAAGTCATCAATTTTAGGCTTCAAATTATTAGTAATAAATAGGATCCATTGAAAGAAGTTAACCAATAAGAAGTTGCAGCATCATCATCACCTCTTCCATTGGACCCAAATCATGGACATCTTTCTTCTGAGTTGGTATAAATCTCACCCTCACATTTTGTAATTGTAGATATCTATCTTTAAATGCAGAATCATGACCCCTGAAGTCAAAATCCTAAGAAGGAGATCATAAAAAGTTCATTAGAAAACCATCTGCATTATTTGAAGTATTTGTTTCTTTAGGATTAGCATCACTTTATACCTTCCAATCTGAGGGATAGATATAAGTGTACCCATCTGTAAAGTCCACAAAAGCACGATAGTTTGCTGGAATTTCTGCACATTTAGTTGTAATATGATTTCAGAATCTCAGAAGTTTATGATACTGCTTACTTGCTCTTTGTATATGAGCATAGGTGATCACTTTAGCAAATTGGAGCTCAATAACACATTATATCAAGAGTAAACTAACAATTTAGTTTCTGAAAAATCATCGAGCTGAAAACTCAATTATGAAAGATTAAAATACACAGTTTATTCATTAGAATAATCAAACGGTATACTCGTTAATCCCTGAAAGAACTAAACAATATACTCTTTAATCCATAAGAAGGACTAATAAAAAGCATACCATTTGGTTCTTTCAGGGATTAAGTTGTCAACTCGATGATCTTTTAGGGACTGAATTGTTAGTTTACTCTTATATCAATCACTAAACATAAATAAATACCTTCAGCTTTGAGGGGATTTGCTGGGAGAACATTTGCAGTTAATGCTCCAAGTCCCAACAACAGAGGCCTTCTTTGGAAGTGGCCTAAACCTTAAAGAGGGATTTAATAGAAGCTCATAATGTTCAAATTTGAGGAAAACCTTAATTTAGACCCAAATAGAAATTAAAAATTTTCAATTTGGTTCTTTCAGAGACTATTCCCGTCCTCTTTTTCTATCCAAAATTTGAAATCATTTTCATCGTGCGAGCGAGTAAACAAGTAATGTCAGTACGCTGACTGCCAAGTTTGGCATTAATTAGATTTTGAACAGATATCAGACATATGAAGATTACAAGCACTTATCAATGGTTGAGGAACTAATTTGAAAAAAATATCTGAAACAAAATTGAAAAGCTTACCTGTATCAGAGTCCACTTTCTATTCATATGTATAGTACTTAAGTATTTTTATTATTATAATTAATATTATATATATGAAACTAAAAAAACAAAATGACAGGATCATTAATTTATATATTCAAGATAGACCCAGAAAGTAATCTGGGTGTTTGGTTTAGGTTCTTACTTTCTCCATCAGAGGTTGTCTCTGTTCCAAAAAAGACAGTGTTGGAAGATGAAATTGCAGTATTGCGAGGCAAATCATTTGAATGTGGCAAGTTCAACTGGAAAAATAATAATGCAGAATGAATTAATAATTAATATAAAGTAGAAGACTTTTTTTGGTCCAAATTAAAGAAATATCACAACGTACGAGACCTTGTTGGATAAGCAGGGTGAAAGCCAGGAAGAAGAAATCGAAGAAACTGCCATATTTGATATTTATGGTTCAGCAGACTTCAGAGATTGGCTTATCAGATTCAGAACAAATATATATATAGTCGAGTCTTTTTGGGTGAGACTTCAGAGTTAACTTTTTTTCTTTTATCCAATGTGTGTGTTATTATTACGTTTTGGTTAGGATAACGCATTCAGTCCCGAGCTTTTTTGTGTGGCAATTATTATGTTTTTCATTTTGGTGGAAATTTCAAATTGGTCCCAAATGTATGGGATAGATTTCAAATTGATCCTATATATTTCTCATTTATTTTAGATTGGTCTTACATGTTTTCATGATTTTTCAAATTGGTCTGAAACTACTGAAAATAAGGTCATATCTCTATCATTTCAAATTTGAATACGATGAATTCAGAACTATATGTTGCTTTTGACGAGTTTCTTGATCTAACCAAATATTATTATATTTTCTAGTGGCTTTTTATACTGTTTATTGATCATTTATAAACTTAATTGCATGATTTAGCCTCTAATTGTGATAATTTGGTTGCACTTGTGGTTAATTGTAATTTGTAGTTTCTAGTGTTTAATTATGTAATTTCCTCGAGTTTTATATTTATTTAGATTTTATCTTGTGAATCTGAGATACTACATTAGCTTTTATTTTAATTTTAGACTAGGATAAAGTCTAAGTTGGGAGAAATCACAAGTAAAAGAGTTGAGAAATGCTGAATTTACATGTTGAGGGACCAAAATGCAAAGAAACAGAGTTTGCTATCACCTCACCTCAACTTGATAATCATAGACCATTTTTATCCTAAGAAGCCTCATTTTGCAAGAGAGAAGCCTCTCCTACACTCTTTTCATCATCTTCTTCTTCTCCTCTCATCTCTCACTCCTGCCCATCATCCATGACTAATGTTGGGGGTTAGAGTTTGTCCAAGCACTTTCTCACATTATGAGAGGCTAGACATTGTGCTTGGAAGATAGGGGCAGAGCTAGAAATTGTATATAGGAGTCATTTTTTTAATATAATAATTATCTATTAAAAAACAATTAATATTCTATATAAATAATTTGAGGGATTCCACCCCAATCCCAACTCTTTGTATCATCTTTTTATGGATTAATATATTGATGTGCCTTTTTATCAAAAAAAAATATGAATATAAAATATACAATCAATTAATAAAATGAGATAAAATTAATTTAAAAATATGAGATTTTGAAGTTTAATAGATAATATAAAATGTTTATAAAAGACTTTGTGAGGTAAATCAAATAGGTAAAAAGTTTTTTAAAATATTAAAATGTATAAAAAAAATTATGGCTTAAGTGCACTTTTGGTTCCCTAACTTTCGCAAAGGTCTCAATTTGGTCCCCTAACTTTTTTTGTTGCAATTTTGGTCCCCTAACTTTCGCAAAAGTCTCAATTTGGTCCCCTAACTTTTTTTTTTTTTGCAATTTTGGTCCCCTAACTTTTGAAAACGTCTCACCATTGGTCCCAAGTTAGGGGATTTAGGGGACTAAAATTGAGACTTTTGTGAAAGTTAGGGGACCAACGGTGAGACATTTTCAAAAGTTAGGGGACCAAATTGAGACTTTTGCGAAAGTTAGGCGACCAAAATTGTACCCAAAAAATTTAGGGGACCAAATTGAGGCCTTTGCAAAAGTTAGGGGACCAAAAGTGCACTTAAGCCAAAAATTATTAAATAAGATGGACCAAGTTGAGAAATGTAAATATGTGATTGGCCAAAATGTGATTTTAGCTAGAAAAAAAAAAGTGAAGTAGAAGAAAAATGAAATGAGAGGAGGTTTTAAAAAAATAAAAAATGTAAAAAAATAATAAAATAAGAGGGACCAAATTGGGGAAAAAAATAAACATGTGAGAGATCAAAATGTAATTTTAGCCAAAAGAAATAAGTAAGTGCATGAAAATTAGGATGGGAGGCGGTGAAAAATCGAACCCTGCTATGATATAGTAAAAAGTGTAAAATATTAACACTAAGCTATAAGATACATCATATAAAATTATATACAAATTATATGTATTGAAAAATTTGGGTGGGGGAAGGTGCAAGGGCCTCCACCGGCCTCCTGATCGGACTAATTTTGATTATGTTAATTGGTCCTCTTTTGTCATTTTTTATTATCTATTAGATGCATAAAAAGACCATTTATATAGCTAGTGTTGTGTCAAGGTGTTTAAGGTGTTGGATTCTGCTTAAGCATAAAAGCACGTATTTTGCAGTGTTTTTACCTTTAATATTTGTCTAAGTGAATTAGAGGTACTGCATAAGTGTTTGCTAGTGTCGTTCAGGTCTAATATCGCCTTAAACTTAAGAAATATGGATGAACCAAAGTTAGAGTTGAGATGTGTTGCGAAATGGCGAAGTGGAGCATTTGAGTCGCCACTTGCGCCGACGGCGCAACTCATGGCGCAAGCCCGAAAAATCCGAGAATGATGCTGACGTCAGGAAGAGTGTAACATCCCGATTTTCAGAGAGATCCATTTCAAGAAAATGATTATGTATGTCTCACAGTTGGGAAAGTGAGAAATGGTACCGAATGAGTGTTTGACTCGGATATGGCGAGTATGAGACATTAGAGACTTTAATACATGTGAAAAAGGACCAAAATGAATGTAAGGAAAAGGCTTTGGGGGCTGGAAGTTGCTGGAAGTTGTATTTTTGGAAAGATGGCACGAAGTGGCATTTTTGTAATTAATTTTGGAAACCCGCCGCGAACCTCGCCTTCAGTGGCCCACGACGAGATCCACGATGAGTTGCCAGTAAATATAAATTTGCGTTTTAGTCCGAAAATTCATTTCTTGGTTTCATTTTCAGTTTTTAGAGAGAGAAGCTATGGTTTTCTAGAGAGAGAGACTGCTACAGTGTTGGATCTTCGAAGCTCTTCAAGGTTTTGCAAGGTAGGATGCTTCTAACTCTCTCCTTGAACCTCTCCCAAAGTGTGTTACATGTTGGATTTCTAGCCATATTCGTGTTCCTCACTATGATTTACATGACATAAGTGATTTCCAAGTGAATTCATGAAGTTTTGGTTGAGTTTTGTGATTTTATGAAGAATTAATTGGTGAATTTTGGTTTGGCTATGAAACTGTGATGCATGTGATTTTTGTTGATGGAATCATGTTTAGAATGAAAAATAATCGATGGATTTGAAGTTTGGATGGAATCATGTTTAGTCTCAGACAGAGACTAGATTGCAATTTATGTAGAGTATGATTTTTCTAATGAAAAAGGCTTGCATGTTGAATTTGACTGAAGATTCTTGTTTAGGAGGATAAATAATCGGTGTATATGAATTTTTATAAGAATTGGATATGTTTTGTGTGCTAATAGGGACTAAAGTGAAATAAATTTTAGTTTCCAGTTTTGTATGAAAATGTTGATGTATGTCTAATCTAATGATGGATCTATGATTAGGAGGCTTGATTATGCCTATGTATGAAATTTGGTTGCAATTGGAATGCGATTGAATCTGTTTAGGGACCATATTGCATTTCTAGAAAGTTTGGAGAAGAAGATGAATAGTGCCCAGATTTTTCTGGAACTCTCTGCGAAACTCGCCTCCAGGGAGCCCCAACGAAATAGGCCCAATGTGGTTTTCTACACAGTTGTCAATGCCGATCTTTGTATAATGATTAGAATTAGATTAATGCACGTAATTGATGATTAAGTATGATAAATGTGATGAATATGAAATATATGATGAAAGATGGAAGATGAAAGATGAATAATGAATGATGTATGATGAACAATGAATGATACATGATGAAAGATGAATGATAAATGATGAGCATGATGTATGATGAACAATGAATGATATGTGATGAAAGATGAATGATGAATGATGAGCATGATGTATGATGAACAATTAATAATATATGATGAAAGATGAAAAATGAATGATGACTATGAATCACATGATGATGGTAATAATGATGATGCATTATTGTATGTATATGAACTTGGTATGTGGGGTTTTTAGTGACAGTGTCCTGAATCAAAAAGGTTGGGCAAAAAAAAAAATCCAAAACAAAAAGGTTTCCTCACACTTATGTCCAGATGTGACATTTTTTTTATTTTTCTTTTTAGTTTTTATTTTAAACCCGGTCTGGTCCGGTCCGTGTACACCCCTACCGGACAGACACGTATCCAGTGCAAAGAGCAAATGAGGGTCAACTGGCCTTCATTTTCTACAAGGCAGTAAATTTTATTTGAGGGAAACAGTCCGTAGAGCAAAAAATTTTATTTTAGAGCAAAAAATTCATTTGAAGATTTAGAGGGCCACCATCATCTTATTAAGGTAAGTACTGTAATTATTTGGAGCTCTACTGTAATTTCATTTTTTTTGTTGCAATGCTATAATTTATTGAAATTAATTTTAAGTTCTGTTTAATAACTTGCAACTACATTTTTGTTATTTAATAATAAAAATGTTTATCTTTTGTGAATACTTATTTTCAACAAAAATGTGAAAGAGACAAATTTATTTCATACACACATTTTTTCATCAACATTTGATTCAAATGTTCAAGGTTAGTAAGATTTAATTATTAATAATTTATAATAATTTTTAATAAAAAATATATTGTTTAGGATGTTATATTAATTTAATTTTGTGTAAATAAATACATTGTTACAGCTTGTTAGAATTTATAGTTATATTAGATTAATTTTTTTTATATTATTATATTTTAGTGAAATTATTTTAAATTATTGTTTAGTTATCTAAAATTATTTTTTACATAAAACTTTTGTTTACATTTGAAACTAGATAATAGTTTAAAATTAATTGATCACTATATTTATACAAATTAATTTTTTTGAATACAGACGCCAGGTAGAAAAATTTGTTTTGACACACATATTCTTCCATCAAGCTTGGGATCAAGGTTAGTAAATATAATTGTTTATCATTTATAGTAATTTTTCATAGGCTTTTATTTAATTAGATAGTAAATATTACTTTGTTTGTTAATTATAATTTTATTGAATTTGTTTTATTATTTTGATTGTTTAGAGATTCCTACATTATTGTAATTTACATAAATTAATTATATTTTTTAATTATTATGTGGAAATTAAAGCATTCTTGTAATCATATATAAAAGCCTAAAAGCAGAGCACATCTAGTCTTTACCTGCCACGTGACACTATGTCTTAAATTGTCATTAAAACTAATTATGACTCTTCGACCAATCCCTGAGCACCATGTCATATATCTTTTTATTTAACATTTTTTAATCATCAATTTATGTCCACATGTCAATCATATCATTTTAGTAACCAATCATATTATTCATATATGATTTTTATGCCAACTTTGCACTGCAAATTTTGCCACCTATTTATTACCCGTTTCAAAGTATTTTTTTTGTGAAGGTCAATAAATGATTGAATTGGAGGCGCCACAAACATATTCTATGAATGTTTACTCATCCGCCGTATAGCAATCCTTCAATATAAGGAATTTTGCATGGGCTATAAATGCGATGTCGCAAAATTATATTCATGACGATACACATAATTTTCCATATATAGATGGATATTTAAAACATTTTGAATTTAGTTCTAAAATTTACTCATTTGTATTAAATCGATTTGATTTGTATTAAATATATTTTCAAATCATACCACTACTAGAAAAAATCAATTTTGTGACGGACATATCCGTCACTAAATCATGAAATTCGTCACAAAACAGTGATTTAGTGACGGATTTGTCCGTCACAACGTCGGACGCTAAAAAGCGCGTCAGTAAATTTATGTGACGGACGTAGTTTCCGTCACTAAATTTGTGACAGACTAAATGAAAAAAATCCGTCACAAATCTGTCACTAATCATAATCAATGTTGTCAAAAGTGAAGTTCTTTTTGTGACCGATGATCCGTCACAAATTGTAACATTTGCTACGACCAATGTTTCTAAATGTTCGTCACAAATCTGTCACTAATTTTTTGTCCCAAATCTGTCACTAAATTTTCCGTCACAAATTTATCTTTAAATTTTCATCACATATCTGTCACTACATATCCGTCACAAATATGTCTATAAATATCTATCACAAAAACTGTTATATTATATATCATCATAATATAATATGAAGTCACAAAATTATAAGTATCATTCACTTTAAATAAAAAGTCTACTTCAATCTCTTAAAAATAACACAAAAGAGTAGCCCAACTAAAATGATAATATAATAAGTCAACTACAATTAAACACAATGAGCAATTTCTAAGATTCTTGATGATCTTCATGTGAATGAGGCATTCTTGTTCTTGTTTCCCTGAGTTCTTGCACCAATCCTTCTAACACATGTACTTTATTTTCCAATCGTTGTCTCTCTTGCCTCTCTTGTTCAAGTTTTTGATGTAATGTTTCTATATTATTTGATGCATTTTCATCAATGTCTGACACTTGATTACTTGAAACATGTGATTCAACTGAAGAGATATGAGTAGAAACTTTTGGAACCTCTGACCTAAACCCATAAATCCTTCCTTTTTTGGGACCACCAGCAACCTTAGTCCAAATAGACATTTCTTTTTCAACATTAGCTATATCCACATCTATAGGATTATTGTTGTCTATCCCATCATTCAATATGTCATTTGAGTCTTTCATCTCATTTTCAAATCTCTCCTAAAACATGTGAAACCAAACAAATATTAAACAATCTATTAAAAGGTGAAATGAGAAAGAAAATGTAAACAAAACATGCAATCATAATAGAAATTTTACATGACAATAACAAGTCATAAATAAAATTAAACATAATGAAAGAAAAAAGTAACAAACTTTAAAGCGGTGCAATATTCATCAACAAAATGCAAATCAAAAGTAAGCATTACCATGAGAAGGAAAAGACAATAGGTCATGGTTACTAAAATAAGAACAAAAAAGACAAATTTCATATGATTCCCATGTCAGATCAATAGCAGTAAAAACTTGCTTTGTAAGTTAATTTATAAGAACACCATATCAACTTCTATAAGAACACCATATCTGACAAGCAGACTTAAAACTTCTCTTTATACAGTGTTTCTCCATTTGAGTATTGAGCCATTGAAACCCTATGGCCTCTATTAGTCCAAAAAGATCCAGATTATAAATTTGATTAGAAAACCATATTGCTTTCATAGAACAAGTCATAAAGAGGTTAAATGAGCAAGAAAATGGGCATAGAACATTGTCTAATCATGACAAAATTTTACATATCCAGAATACACCTTAAATTATCTCAAAAGTATCAACAAAAAAAAAGTTAAAACACAAAAGACTTGAAACAGGAATTTGCATCTCCTTCCTATCATTTGATTACTAATACAGTGTCTAAACATGATTTAAGACTCAGAAAATTCAAAATGTGTACAGAATTTCCATATGAAGGCAGCCCCCACTAAAAGTTGTTCAAAATTGCTAACAACAAATTGCTAAAACAGCACCACCAACAATAAATTGCTAAAACAGCACCACCACAAGAAACCATAAATACAACAAATACAACACCATTAATCATAACAACAAATTCTTACCCATACTACTTTCGATTTTTTGTCAACAAAATCTCCAGCTCCCTTTTTCTTCTTGTGGGTCAATAAAAACATCCGTGATGGAGGAGGATCAACTCCATTCATCTCCTTCTGTGTATACATATATAAATCAGCCAAATATATAAAGTTAGAATGAACTATAAATGAAATTTTAGACGAAAATAAAAATAAGTTATTCATACATATTGTCTTTTGTGTTCAGAATATGGGATTGATCCTCCTGCATGGCAAGATGGACCAAGTCCATCCTTGTTACTCAATCTATTAGTTCGATTGATTTCGGATTTTTGTTTATATTCTGGTGTGGACCATTGTCGAAGAAGTTTCTCCCAGTCATCATTGCTCATCCATGATGGCCTTCTCCCTGTAGCTTTGAAAATTTTCCTTGCAGAGTATAGGACATTACTCAATCTTCTAGGACCAAGTTTCTTTTCAAAAAGATTGGTGATCTCGGTATCAAATTTTTCCTCCCATGTGTATTGTTTCTACAATATAAGAATTAATGAGAAAGTAACAAGTCTCACAATAGCATTGCATATTGATCATTACAATATAAGAATCAATGAGAAAGTCAAATGGTCAAAAACACTTGATCATTAGATGACACAAAAATAAACAAAAACATTGCGTATTGATTATGATTACACACTTCTTAGTTAATTTTATATATGATTACCTTAAGCTCAGAAAACCAACGATCTTTCACTTCACGTGGTGTTAAATCCCACTTGGACCAAGGTCCACCAAAAGCCTTCTTAAAAATTCTAGATAAGTCACGCACAGCTTGGTGTGGATGATACCTAACAAATAGCCAAAAGCAAAATCATTAGTGTATGCTCAAGAAGTGAAATAAATAATATGTATTAAATTTTAGCCTTACGTGTTGTTAAGAGGCTCTAAAATTATTCGACCATCTGCAGACTTCTTTATTACTTTCTTCTTTTGGATATTTGTCAAAAGATGATCACTTTCCTCTAGCTCTGAGTCCAAATCCTGAAGAGGTTCTTCATCTACTTGTGCTTCTTGTACAGGTTCTTGTAATGGTGCTTCATCTAAGGTAGTTTCATTTCTAGGCACTTCCTCTAAGGGTGGTTGCTCATCAAGTGCTTGCTGTGATGGTGCAACATTCTGCCCACTTCTATTCGTTGTTCCACCTCTCCCTACTCCAGTCAATCTACCTTTCCCTTTGCCTCTTGCCATTCCTGTAAAATTGATAAACAAAGGAGTAAGAAAAATAAAAATTAAGGTAAAGTCATGCAAATGGTATTAGGGAAAAACTATAAATTGGAACGAATATAAAAAGCAATGTCCTACCAAGAAATAACCACGTATTAGAAAATTTAAATATCATCATTATCATCGTCACTTTCAATGCCATCATCACTGTCACAAGAATGGTTCTCACTCATTCCATTTTCATCTTCACTAGAGTCATAATTAGAGGAACCAATTTCAGATTCATAATCATCATCAACTAATATTTCATCCACCTCCCCAACTTGCTCATCTACATCATCATCAACTAGTATTTCATCCTCTTCCTCGACTTGTTCATTTACATCATCATCAACTAGTACTTCACCCTCTTCCCCAAATTGTTCATCTACATCATCAACTACTATTTCTTCCTCTTCCCCAACTTGTGCACTCTCAACGTCATCTAGACTTGTTTCACATTGCACTTCCACCTCATCATCTTGGTAGGCAAGTTCTGGGGCATTTATTGTACTTCTTGCTTTAGTTTTACAAACAACCCACCAATTAGCCTTCTCTTTTTTCTTACTTGCATATTCTGTAAAATAAACTTGCTGTGCTTGTTGTGCAAGTACAAAGGGCTCATACTTATAAAATCTCCTCTTATGATTGATCTCAAATATGCCATATTGCCTATGGACATTACACCCTCTTTTTAATTTAGGATCAAACCAATCACACTTGAATAGAACAACTCTAGTTCTTTTATCAGTAGAATTGAAGAACTGTAGCTCAATAACCTCTTCTAACAAGCCAAAGTAGTCACACTCAAAGTCATTGTAATTTGAACCTTTGATGCAAACTCCACTATTCATGGTGGATTTTGTTGAGTTGTACGCTTTTGTATGGAATCTGTATCCATTAGCATAATATTGAGGCCAAGTGCGTACTTCTCTAAATGGACCAAAAGCTAAATCTTTTATCCGAACATCAACCACATTGTTCTCTGGATTAAAGACCTAATTATAAAAAAAGATAATTTAATTAGAATGGCCACTATATATGAATATCATCTAACCTAGAATGATATGAATTATAGTTCTCGAAACATACATATTCTTTTAACCAAATTGCAAATTCACTAGTGGTCTTATCCTCTATCTCCTTAGCTGTTATGTGAGGTATTGCTTCCTTAAGTTGTTCTTCAAAGATTCTACGAAGTAAAGATTAAAAAAAATTACTATAGATAATATAGGATGTAAACATACATACTAGACTATTAAAGAAAGTGTTTAACATACTGAACAAATGGTTGGATTTCATCACAGTTGATGAGAACATAAAGTATGGCTGCATTGTATTCTTCATCACTCAAATATCTTGATTTCTCTTTCCCAGATGGTCGACCAGGGTGAGTAAATATAGAGAGGCATCCATCAGGGCAATCAACATCACCTCCATCATCATTCCTATCCACTTTATTTAACTTGGACTGAACATGAGATTCAAAATAATAAGAACAAAATGTCGAAGTTTCTTCAATAAGATATGATTCACAAATTGACCCCTCTACATGAGCTTTATTTTTAACCTTCTTCTTGAGATGATGTAGAAACCTTTCAAATGGATACATCCATCGGTATTGTACTGGTCCACCAACTCTTGCTTCATATGCCAAGTGAATAGGTAAGTGTTCCATAGAGTCAAAGAACCCAGGAGGAAAAATTTTCTCCAATTTGCATAGAGTTACAATAATATTTTCCTCAAGTCTTTGCATTTGATCCATTCGTACCATAGTTGAGCAAATGTCTCTAAAGAATAAACTAATTTCTGTTAAGACATTCCAAACAGAGTCGGGCAGCAAATCTCTGAATGCAATTGGAATCAGTCTTTCAAGAAACACATGACAATCATGACTTTTCATCCTAGACAACTTATATTCTTTCATGTCAACACACTTGGACAAGTTCGAACCATATCCATCTGGAAGCCTCAAATTGTTTACCCATTCACACACCAGCTTTCTTTGTTCCTTTGTTAGAGTATATGCTGCTTTTGGTTTCACCACCTTTCAATTACCATGATCTTTCAATTCCAAATCTGGTCGATCACAATGAATAGACAAGTCTCTTCTAGCTTTGACATTGTCTTTGGTCTTTCCCTTCACATCCATGACAGTATTAAAGATATTATCAAAAAAATTCTTCTCAATATGCATAACATCCAGATTATGTTGAATCATATTTGTATTCCAATAAGGTAAATCCCAAAAAATAGAACGTTTGGTCCAATTATGTTGGCGACCGAATCCATCCAACTTGTTTCTTTTACCCGTGTCAACTATCCTTTGAAAGTTAAAAACTCTCTCCCATAAGTCATCACTCGTCAATCTAATAGGGATAGGAGAATTTTCAACATGGTCTTTACGAAATGACTCACTATCAGTGCGGAATGGATGATTTCGTGGCAAAAATTGACGATGACAATCAAAGAATGATGCCTTTTGCCCTTTTTTCAAGTAGAATGCTTTACTTTGCTCCATACATATTGGGCATGACATGACACCATGTGTGCTCCATTCGGACAACATACCATAAGCAGGAAAATCATTGATTGTCCACAATAATGAAGCACGCATACAAAAGTTTTGTTTTGTGAATGAGTCATAAGTTTGAATACCGACCTCCCATAAATGTTTCAACTCATTAATTAGAGGTTGTAGGTACACATCGATCATTTGACCAGGGCTCTTTGGACCAGGAATCACAAGAGTCAAAAACATATATGGAGTTTTCATGCACATCCAAGGAGGGAGATTGTACGGTGTAACAATTACAGGCCAACACGAGTATGGATGAGAAGATTGCCCAAAAGGAGTAAACCCATCTGAAGATAATCCCAACCTAACATTACGAGGCTCTGCTGCAAAAGAGGGATACATTTCATCAAAATGCTTCCATGCCTCACGATCACATGGGTGGCACATAACCCCTTCCTCTTGCCTAGTTTTATGATGCCATGTCATGTGTTCAGAAGTCTTACTAGACATATATAGCCTTTGCAATCTTGGTGCCAACGGGAAATGACGCAAAGTCTTATAAGGTATGTCTTTTTTCTGTCCATCCTCTCTTCTAGATTTATAGCGAGCATGACCACACACCACACAATTCTGTCTATCTTTGTTCTCCTTATAATATAACATACACCCATTCTCACATACATCTATTTTTTCATACTCAAGACCAAGTTTCCTCACCATTCTTTTAGCCTTGTAATAATCAATAGGCAACTTAGCATCATCAGGCAAAAATTCTTTTACAAGTTGCAAAATGCGATTAAAACAACTCTCGCTCAAGTTAAACTCATACTTGATGTTTAACAATTTAGATATTGATGATAATGGGGTGTGGGTACTGCATCCTTTATATAAAGGCTCCATGGCAGCTTTCAACATTTCATAAAATAGTTGAGCATAACGATTTGGTGGTTCTTCAAATTCTTCGTTGGAATTAGGATTAAAACTAGGTCCAGCAACATCTAAAATCATGGTACGGTAGGTGTTTTCCAAGGCAACATTAACCCTTTCCATATTATTAACTTCTACCACTTCCTCAATATCAACATTCATCCCACATTCAACATTATCATGATGTACAGGTTCCCCATAATAACTCCATTGGTCATAATTAGGAACAAATCCACGACTATATAGGTGAACCTTCACAATTTCCACATCGTGGAATCTTCTATTATCGCACCTTGAACAAGGACACCTTATTTGGCCATTTGACACCAAATTACCTTGAGATAGCACAAATTCTATGAACTGGTCTACCCCAACAATAAAATCATCATTTAAACCCTTCCTACATTGGTCTCTCCTTTTATACATCCACACTCGATCAACCCTCATGTATGCGTCTACATCAAAATACATTTTAATTCAAAGCAAAGAAATAAATGAAAACAATAAAAGATAATATGATAATGACAAAACAGAACCAAATTTCAAAACATGATTTTTTAGTTCAAGTTTGAACCAGTTTTTTGGTTCAAGAGTGAACCAGAAACTGGTTCAAGAGTGAACCAGTTTTACTGGTTCAAGTTTGAACCAGTTTTCTGGTTCAAAACTTGAACCAGAAACTGGTTCAAGAGTGAACCAGAAAACTGGTTCAAGTTTGAANTGCAATTCTTCTCTGCCCACCCCCTTGTACGTCCTCTTACTCTCTTCTCTACCTACTTTCATTCTTTTCTATTTATGGACTCTTTCTATCACATCAGGCTATCAACATGTTGAGAATTCTCATACTAATCTTTAGTGTGACATGAGATATTATGTAAAATCATATGCCCTTATTCATCTTCCTATGCATCTTTAATACTAGCATGCTAAAAATTATATCTAACGTATATGTTTCTTCTATCTTGGCTTGATATTAACTAGAAATCGTGGTTTCCATGTACCACACAAGTGAAGTCATTACCTGTTGTTGTATTAGGCAAAGTTTGATGAATTGGGTTTAATAAGTGTTTTATATTTTGACAGCACAAGCTGGATTAATGTCAGGATTTAGTGGAATAGAATCTGTTCCTGGTCCTCAGCTACCTCAGATTGATTTTCTCAATCGCTTTAATGGTTTGATGATTTCAATCTTTCTGTAGGTTTTATTGCATCAAACCCGCAAAAGCAATAGCATGACTGATTCTGTAAATCCTGGGTCTAAACCTATTTTACAGAAGAAAATCAGAAGAAATATGCTGAGTATGATGAAAGATTTAACTAGTTAATTACTCTCAAGTCTCAACCAAAAATCTTTTCCTAGTCCCTAGTACTAAAATAAATACTCAATTAAATAATCAAGAAAATTGAAAACAGAACATAAGGAACAGTATCTCTTACAAAATCAATCTCAAGAACAAGAATGGATTAATTAATTAGTAATTACAATTTATTTTGGAAGCAATCAAATATTTCAAAGGAGCACGACCCCAATTTGAAATTGGGGAAAAACAAGATCAGAGTAAATAAATGGCATAGAAAAAAAAAACCTGGAGAGCGAGAGCTTGAGACACTGCAAAACAACAAAAAAATGCATATATAATTAAGTCTTTTATAATTACATGTCAACATTTTGTATCTAGTCTAGCAATGTGTCTTCTTCACAACAATGGTCAAATCAATTTGGAATCGCTGTTTTTGGCATCTGAATTGAAAAATAGCACTCATCTTCCAATGCCTATATATAACATTACATTTTCCATACCTTTATATTAGATCAAAATGATACCAACAACACATCCATTTACATCTTAATTTTTCATTTCCACTAATCTAGCTACCACAATTCAATATATAATTTTTTCTAGACTACAAAGATTGACCATACTAGATCAGAGATACTAATACTGATACTATTAACAAGAAAATCCCAAATCAAACCCACAGAAATTCAATTGATTATCATTTCACCCTAAAATTTAGGGGAAAATAGCAGAAACGTTCAATGTCGAAAACCCAGAGTAGAGAGAAGGCAAAGGAAAAGGGAAAAAGAAAATTGACATGGAGAGATTGAGAGTACTGAGCGCTGTTTTTGAAGCCTTTACAGAGGCAGGAAGGGGCAACGACTGACGACTGAGCGTTGAGGAGGGATTTGAGGCCGAAGAGAATGGAGGCGACGAAGAGAGGCAACGACTGACGACTGTGAATGGAGGCGACAGACGACTGTGAATGGAGGCGGAGCGACGGTCAAAGGCTGTGAATAAAGGATGAAGGTGAATGGAGGCAGAGCGACGATTGAAGGCAGAGCGACGATTGAAGGATGAAGGTGAATGGAGGCAAGAATGGAGGCAGAGCGACAGTGTTTTGAAACCCTAAAAAATTTTGGAGAATGATTGGGTTTAGCGGCAAGAATGGAGGGAAGTGAAAAAATTTTGGGTGAAAAAAATTTCTAAGTCTCGCGCGAGGTTCGTAGTGTTTAGGACTTTTTTAAAGTGAAATAGATATATTAGTGAGGGATCATAATATCTGACAAATATTCCTCACAAATTAAGCTAATATTATCAAAATAGTGAGGAAATGTTGAGTCTCTCACAAATTGGTCACTAACATTAATTTTTTGTGACCGGATCGGATCCGTCACAAACATCCGTCACAAATTTTAATTTTTCTAGTAGTGTACCATATCTGATTAACAATCAACGTATTCAACGCATTGACATACGTTATCTCCTAATTTACAAATGATGCTACCCATCACAATTTGTCCATTATAAATATCGTATAATCTATGTTGTGCCAAACGTGAAAATTTAGCGCCGGAATATTTCAGCAAGTCGGGTTTATAGAATTGCGAGTATGATGAATCAGAAATTTGATCGCGTTTCGGCCATTAATCCTGTCATTTGACCCAACTTCACAATCAAGGTTCCCGTCGTTCGTCTATGGCATCGGTGTTGGAGATTATGGAGCAAACGCAGCGGAAAAGGTAAAATTAAAAATTTATAATCTCCTCCATAGGATCCACTAATTGTGTTTATACCAGTGAGATAAGATGTTTACCTAACTCAAACGAATGCTTGAATGAATGCAATTCCAAGAAGTCCACAGACTCGTGTCCTTCCTCTGCCGGTGATCCACACGAACAATTTGGCAGATAATCAGGTGCTAGCCTCCAATCTCTTCTCCAAGAGAATATGGGAACCAATCTACAAATCTTGAAATTTCAAGAACACTTCTTGAAAATCCAAGAACCAAGGTGGCGCACTTCTTGAAAATCCAAGAACCAAGGTGGCGCACTAGTATGGAATTTTTCCTCAAAGATTCCTCACCAAAACTCAAGAGATGAGCACACTACCAAGAACGACTTTCTTGGCCACACTTACTCTAGGTTTTGCGCCTCTTCTTACTCTCACACACAAATCGCCCCTAAAACCCTAAGTTTAGGGTTAGTTCGAAACTCACCCTTTGTTTTCTCCACTTGGGATATGTGACTTCTTTGTGCTTTTAAAGAGTCCTCATTCCTCAAATTAGGGAATCACAAAATCTTGATTATAAAATTACATTAATATTATAATTCAATATTAAGAGGCAATTTCAATTTAAATTTCAAGATCATATCTTGAAATCCAGAATGCACACTTCCCATTGGTTGGAATGAGTCAAGAAGATTTGAATTCTTAATTAAAATATTACATTAATATCTTAACTTAAAATTCAAAATGCATTCTTGAAATTCAAAATGCAAGATCAAATCTGGCATTTGAATCTTGAAGAATTCGCCCCCTACCTTGTGGTTTTATAGGAATTTAATAAATAAGATAACAATCCTAACTCTTAGAAAGTTATAACAAACTTATTAATATCCTTAACAAATTGAATTAAAATATTACCCTAATATCTTAATTCAAATTTGAATCTTGAATTCAAATTTAAATCTTGAATTCAAATTAACTAAATCATATTTCATTAATTAAATTCAAGAGTGAGGCGCCACCTCATCTAACTCTTCAATATTAGAGAATTTAATAAATCAATAATCTCCTAACTCTTAGGAGACTTAATGTCCAAAGAAATCAATGAACAAATTCAAATTCAGTATGATCACCCAAAACTAAAACAAAGAGAGAGATCGCCATGGGATTGCCTATATGAATATGATATAAATGTATGGGTCAAATACTCATTTTGGTCTTCAAACTATATATGGGATTGCCTATATGAATATGATATAAATGTATGGGTCAAATACTCATTTTGGTCTTCAAACTATATATGGGGTATATTTTATTTTAGTCCTAAAATTATTTTTTATTTTGTTTCAGTCTTCAAATTTTCACATTTGTTTCATTTTTTGTCTACATGTGATTTCATATGGTTTTTGCTGATATTTTTAACATAAACAATTGAGATGGATCATTTCTTTTTCTCATATGTATGTGTCATAATTAGTGAGTTGATTTTTGAAGATAAATTTGTAGTTAATTTTTGTCTTCAATTTGTGAAAGATGAATTTTTTTTTCTCTTTGTCAACTCACTCATTAAGACACATATATGATAAAGAATTGATTTATCTCAAACTATTGTCTAGGTTATAACTAAAGGAAAAAATGCGATGAAATCACATTTTGAGAACTAAAATAGAACAAATATGAAAATTTGAAGAACAGGACAGAACAAAAAACAAAAACAATTATAGGGCCAAAATGAAACCTATATCATAGTTTGAGGACCAAACTGAGATCTTAACCAAATATATGATACACTAACCTAAATCAAATCAAATTAAACACCCAAAGAAATCTCAAACGGAGTTGGCTTCCCAATCTTGAGAAACACCAAATCATTCTCAAACGGTGTCAAGTTCAAATCCAAAAACATAACTCTCTTTCTCTTGTTGCTCTTATTATTCTTACTATCATCATCATCATCACCATCATCATCATCATATGCCTTAGAATTTTCCAAACTGCTTCCACCATCATTCAAATTATTATTATTAGCTCCTCTTGATAATCTGTGCCTTCTCATGTGACCTCCCAAGGCTTGCCCTATAGTAAATTCCAATCCACAAACGGAGCACTCATGTGTCTTAGGCTTCCCACCATGATCCTCCTCATCAACAACCTCTCCCCCGGGACCGGGACCGGCTCCGGCAAACCTCAACTTCTTGTGGCTCGCCCGGTGGCCGCCGAGCGCTTGAAACGAACCGAACTGCTGGCTACATGTTTTGCACTCGAAGACACGCCGGCGGTGCTGGTGACCGTCCTCCGATAATATGCCTCCGTGAGAAAGCAACATCAAACAGTTTGCCATATTGGTTATGGTGTGATCAACTTCTGTTTCGCTATTCATATATATATATATATATGTATGATCCACTAATGAGATGATAGTAGTAATAGTTTGTTAATTAGGGTTTGGAAAAAATGGAAAAAAGAAGAGAGAAGATTATTAATCAAAGAAGGAAGGACTATATATGTGGAATCTTAATTAAGAGACTTGAGAAAGATGCATGGTATTTATAATGGGTGTGGTTAATTTGGTTTAAAAATTTTCTTATGTTAGTTGGGTACACAAGCCAACACGTCATGTTTTAGCTCAATCAATGCGTAGTAAGATATTAAAACTAATTAATTAATTATATATATATATATAGTCATATTATACACACATAACATAAGAATATACATATAAAAGAAAACTTCGTTCGTTTCATGTGTGTACTATTTTTAAAAGGCCAAAATTTTAAATTGGTCTCTTATATTTCATTTGTTTTGAATTGGTCCTACATATTTCCATATTGTTTCAAATTGGTCCAAAACTTACTTCCGTTACACAAATTTGGCCTCATTTGCTAGCTATTTTAACTAGATAGGGAAATAACTCTTCAAAAGTTAATTAACATATAGTTTCAAACTCGTTGCATTCAGGCTTGAAAAGAGAGAGATATGACCAACTTCACTTGTTTGACCATGAAATGATTTACCTAATTTTAAGACTCGATTTGACCTTATTTGTTAATAGTCCTAAAGTGCTCGACAAAATAAGCACGTAACTCCGGATTCGTCACATTTGAGTTTGAAATGAGTAAGATATAACCGTATTCAATATTTTTGGGACGAATTTGAAATAGTACAAAAATATGTATGATCAATCTGAAACAAATGAAAGATAAGAAACCAATTTAAAATTCACCCCATACATAAGAGGTCAATTTGAGACTTCGACCATTTATAGTTCTTCATTACTTTTTCAGGCCTAAAAACAAAAAGTTCTTCATTACTATCCCAATAATATTAATTATATTATTAATCTATGAAAGATATGAATTCGATAAGATAAAATTTGGAAACACCGTGATTAATTTTCTATATAATTTTTATTCATTCCAGTACAACTAATTATGGTTACAGCAACTAAAATATTTAATAATGGCGTGGTCAGTTTAATTTGTTTTTGTCATGAGGCTGAAATAGAGTACTCCCTCTGGTTATGTATATCTGATATTTTGGAGTACTCTATTTCAGCTTCATTAATTATTCTTTTATCATTCTATCCCTATTATATATAGTAGAGTCATAAATGAATAAACATTTCCTATGTAATTTAATAAGGATAGTTTAATTTTTTTCTTATTTTTCTTTTCATTTTATGTGGACTCATCATTTTCTTAATCTGTGTATATTTACCTTAAACATCAGATATATAGAACCCGGATTATATAGGAAGCTGTTCTTAAAGTTGACATTTATAAAAGAAAGCCAAATTGTCAATCACATTTATTGTGCGACTTTGATTTCTTTCTAGTAGAAAAAGGAAGACAATCAAATTCAAAGTAATTAGTTATGCTAAACACTGTTCACATACTTCAACTTGTAAGCCTTCTAAATAATATTATCAATAAAGTTCAGGAGACTCTTTCATTATAATAAGATCATAAGATAAGTGACACGAAAATTTCGAACAAGCAAAAAAGAAAAGCAGAGAGAAAACTTATTATTTAATCTTTAAATTTATATCAAGTCAATTAATTAGTCCCTAAATAATTAAAATATACTACTCAGTTCCTAAATTATTGTAATTATAAATGATTTGGCCCTTGGGTCAAATTTACGGATCAAAAAGTATAAATTCAGGGACCAAATAATATTAATTTAATTCACATTAAAGGATTAAAAACTATAAAATTAGTTTAAATTTAAAGACCAAATAGTATTAATTTAGTATAAGTTTAGAGACTAAAAAATATAAAATTAGTTAATTAAAATTTAGGAATCAAATCGCTACTAGCTAAAAACCAAATAGTTGATAATTAAAATAGGCTAAAGTGCACTTTTGGTCCCATGACTTTGGCAAAGGTTTCAATTTGGTCCCATAACTTTTTTTGTTGCAATTTTGGTCCCATAACTTTGGCAAAAAGTCTCAATTTGGTCCCATTATCTTTTTTTGTTGAAATTTTGGTCTCATACTTTTGAAAACGTCTCACTGTTGGTCCCAATATTGATTTACATCCATTATCTGCCACTAAAGATGATCTGACATACTGAGTTGAATGATGACGTGGCAAATATGGGTGAAATTATGGGACGGATGAAAATCAGTTTGGGACCAATGGTGAGACGTTTTTAGAAATTATGGGACCAAAGTTAAAACAAAAAAAGAAATGAGACCAAATTGAGACATTTGCCAAAGTTATGGGACCAAAATTGCAACAAAAAAAGTTATGAGACCAAATTGAAACCTTTACCAAAGTTATGGGACCAAAAGTACACTTTAGTCATTAAAATATTTTAAAGATTAAATCATATTTTTATTATTTAAAAATTAATTAATTAACTTGATATAAATTTGTGGACCAAATAATAAATTTTCTAAAAAGAAAAAAAAAACACACTGCTCTGTTGAGAAGTTTGGTATTGATATTTTTTTTTTGGTCTGATTTTGGTATTGAATTTTTTTTTTGTTTTATGGCCTGAATTTTGGTATTTAATTGGATATAACTAAGAAGTGTATGTTTGAAGATTAGAAGAAGCCACACACGTACCCACTAGCTAAACCAAAGGCAGCGAGGCAGAGAGGAAGCCAAACCACCACAACAGTAAGAAACGACGTCAGTCTTGGCTAGCGTACTTGACTTGCTCACCACTTTAATGATTTGGGACAAATTCCAAAATATATAACTAAAATTAAAGATGAAAACAAAACAAAAATAATGGAAGAAGATAGAGTATGAAACAAGGGCAAAACTTATATAAAATTTTTGAGTAAACAACCATCCGGGTCCCTGGATTATTGAGGCGCTATCAAATTGATCCCCAGATTAACGAAATAGGCAAATAAGTACTAGAATTTTACAAACGTTAGTCAATTTAGTCCTTCTGTCAACTCAACGTCTGCAAACAAAGTGACGTGGCCGTTAACTGCTGACGTGGTACGTTAAGTGCCACGTCAACAGTCGAAAAACTAAAAAAAAAAATATTTGCCAACTGTGCAGGATTTGCCACATAATCATTAATATTTAAAAAAACTTTTCATCTCTTCTTCAAATTGGTCCCCGAGTTATATTTTTATCTCATTATTCTCAATTTCCCATATTTTTCATCATCTTCACTCATTTTAGTCCCAAATCCTCAAAATAAAATTGTAAAGTGTCCCAAAACTCTTCCAAACATTCCAATTTAGTCCTTAAAAGTATTAAAACCCTAAAACCTAAACCCCAAACCCCAAACTCTAAACCCTAAAACCCTAAACTCTAAACCCCAAACCCTAAACCCCAAACCCTAAACCCCAAACTCTAAACCCTAAAACTCTAAAGTTCTAAACCCCAAAACCCTAAACCCTTAAACCCTAAACCCTAAAGCCTAATCCCTAAACCCCTAATTTTTTTTAAATCTTCATCATTCATCACCTTCGTCTTCGATTCATCATCATCATTCATCATCTTCATCTTCGTCTTCGATTCATCATCATCTTCGATCTTCATCTTCCTCTTTTCATCATCATCATCATCATACCCATCTCCACATCTCAATCACAAATCTCCCATCTCCCAAATCTGAAGGTTCAACCCACCAGGCATCATCATTCATCTTCTTCGTCTTCTCCGCCATCATCACCATTCGTCCGCCATCATTGTCGATCTGCAAACGAAAAAAAATAAAAAACAAAAATCACAGTAGATCTCACAGCAAATCACAGCGAAAGATTACATATATACAAAATCGCGACGGATCTGTTCGTTACGGATCTTGAAATCGGGACGAAGATTTGACAATGATGATGAAAAATCTTGTCAATTTCTGGGAAGAAGATGACGATGACGTTGGGTTTTTGTGGGAGAAGAAGATGACGATGATGATGAAGATTTGAGATGGATGATGGTTGATTCTGAAGATGATGAAGGTTATGAAGGTGAAAAAGATGATGAAGATGAAGATGAAGATGATGATGATGATGAAGATAAAGATGAAGATGATGATGTTGATGAAATTAGGGTTTAGAGACCAAAATGTTTTTTTTTTAATTCTGATTTACTAAATTTGAGGCAAGGTGAAGAGGAAAGTAGGATTGAGGGACCAAATTGCAACATAGTAGTTTTTTAGGGGTTTAGGATTTAAGGTTTACGGATTAGGGTTTAGGGTTTTAGGGTTTTTAATATTTCTAAGGACTAAATTGGGATGTTTGGAAGCGTTTTGGGACACTTTACAATTTTAGGGTTTTAGGGTTTAGGATTTTAGGGTTTAGGGTTTAGGTTTTAGGGTTTTTAATACTTTTAAGGACTAAACTGGAATGTTTAGAAGTGTTTTGGGACACCTTACAATTTTATTTTGAGGATTTGGGACTAAAATTAATACAGATGATGACAAACAGGGGAAATTGAGAATAATGAGATAAAAATATAACTCAGGGACCAATTTGAAGAAGAGATGAAATGTTTTTTTTAACATTAATGATTATGTGGCAAATCCTGCACAGTTGGCAATTTTTTTTTCAATTTTTCAACTGCTGACGTGGCACTTAACGTGCCACGTCAGCAGTTAATGGCCACGTCACTTTGTTTGTAGACGACGAGTTGACAGAAGGATTAAATTGACTAACGTTTGTAAAATTCGGGGACTTATTTGCCTATTTCGTTAATCTGGGGACCAATTTGGTGGCGCCTCAATAATCCAAGGACCTGGATGGTAGTTTACTCTAAAATTTTTTAAAGTTAAGCTAACAAGTGCCTTTGGGACAAATACTTGTTTATGAATAATAAATCTGCTTTGAAAATTGTAATGTGACTCAAATTTTTTAAAGGTATGCCGGTCTTAAAAAGATGAGGGGACAATGAGTTATTATTGTTTAAGAAGTCAAAGTCAAATTTATATTTTCAAATTATATTTATTGATCCTTAACAAATACCCTAAGAACACTTGTTAGCTTAACTCATTTCTTAAAAGGATTTTCTATCATGTGCCCATAAGGTAACAAGACTACATTTATTGTCATTGGAAAAGTACACTCAGATATTTGTATCGCAATAAATGATTTCTTTATTATTTTAAAAGATAATGTTCCCCTTGCGAAATATATTTTAAATTTATGTGTTGGTAAAATATGATTAAATAATTAATCTTTAATATTATATTTTATTAATTAAAAAAATGAAATAAATTGAAAAAATATCAAAAAATATTTGCATCCCTAAACTCTAAACCACAAAACCCTAAACCCTAAAATATAAACCCTATACTCCAAACCCAAAACCCCTAATTAATTATAGGCTTTAAATTTAATTTGATTTTTTATTCACAAAAATTTTACAATCAAAAAATTATTTTGATTTTTTTTTTATATTAAACTAATTATTTTTTCTTTGATATATATAAATTTAAAATAAACTTAAAATAAATTACAAAATGGTAACATAGTATTTAAAAAAACAATAAGATCATTTAATGTAAATTATTCAATTTTTTACTTTTACAATTTTCAATGCATATCAAATGCCCCTTAACATGAGTTTATTTTCTTAAATAATATAAAAAATAAAAGTATTTAGATTTGAAGTCCCAAAAAAAAATATTTAGCTATATGGGACACTCTAATATGGCCCGAATTGCCCAATACATATGGACGAATCACCTAATGCCACGTGACACTTCATATATTAATAAAAAAAATTAAAATTGAAACACTACTCGCTTGGAAAGTAAGTGTTTCTTTTTTTTTCGGTAGTTAAAAATTTAGGTGAGGGGATGGCGCCCCAGTCCAGTGTCAGGGCAGGTCTCCGGGCTCAAAGAGGATGCGAGTGTTTCTGCTCAACACCTCAGTCAACGTGCTGCAGTGCATTTTTTTTTTTGTTTGCAACACTTTTAATGTGTTGCTGTTTTAGTTTTTTTAAAAAAATTATTGTTTGCAACGGTTAAAACTGCTGCTTATTAGTATTTTTTATTTAAACAAATTTTTTTCTATATATTTAAAAATATTTAACTTAGTATTAATCATAAAATATTTAATGTAATAACTATGCGGTAGTGCATAGTTTTTGTTTCTTGTTTGCAACACTTTTAATGTGTTGCTGTTTTAGTTTTTTTAAAAAAATTATTCTTTGCAACGGTAAAAACTGCTGCTTATTATTATTTTTTATTTAAACATTTTTTTTTATATATTTAAAAATATTCAACTTAGTATTAATCATAAAATATATTTTTTTATAGAATATAATAACTAAATATTAAAAAATTAATTATCATATTTACATATCATTAACTAATTATATGTTGTTAATCAATTCTTTGTTATTACATATTAAAATTATATGTTAATAATTAAGTTATATATTTTATAAAAAATATAAACTATCTATCAATCTTCTAATATTTAAAATTTGATTCATTGGTATATTTAAATCAATTGAAAAAGATTGATATATATATATATATATATTAAATGGTCGCTAGTAAATGGTTATAGACAATTGTCCATATTCCAAGACAATCCAACTATATATCAAATGAAAATAATGATTTACCTATTATCGTATCATTAAAAAAGATTGATCCAATCTATATATATTAAATAGTTATAGACAATTTAGGATATTCTAAGACAATCCAAGTATATATTAAATGATTTAATTATACTAATAAATCCAATTTTAAATATTAGGAGATTGATAGATGGTTTATATTTTATAAAAAAAATATATAATTTAATTATTAAAATATAATTTTAATACGTAATAACAAAAAATTGATATAATTATAATAATAAACCTTATTTATCTTTATGAGTTATGATGATAGAATTTGTGATTGTTCTCTAGGATCTTTATCTTGATTGTTTTCGTTATCTTTTATGCTTCTTTCATATATCTTTATAAGTCTTTAAACATTCAACCTAAGTTCTTAGTCATTTATACAATTGATTAATTAGTAGCTGTTCTGAGCACACGAAGTTCCGCGAGAGATCGACCTCAGGTTAGCAACTATTCTATATCTAAACTATTATATATGTTTGAGGAACTTTCTGGTAGTCGGTCATTTAAAACTATAGTATAAAATAAATTATTCTAAATATAATACATTAAAATAAATATTAAAATATACTTAGTCAGTCATTTTTATATTTTGAAATTGCTATACTTAGTTATCATTTTTATTTTTTTTAAATTGCTATTAAATTATTAAAGCAACCCACGTCCCTCCCTTTCTCCCAATTAGTCAGAACCTCCAATTAGTCCCAACTATATGAGATAATTTCAAATTGGTTTTACATATTTAATTTATTTGGGTAAATTACACTTTGGTACCCTGTGGTTTGACCCTATTTCATTTTGGTACCCTGTGGTTTGAAACCTGAAACTTTGGTACCCTATGGTATTCTCCAGTAACACTTTGGTACCCTTTGGAGCTA
>QANZ01053288.1:15878-33922 GCA_003254925.1 Chamaecrista fasciculata | reverse complement strand
TTTTTTTTTTTTGCAGAGTTTTGTATTTCTGGTTTTTGTCTTCATAAATTGATTGAATTTGAAGGAAGAAACACCCAGGTACGTACAAGTAATTACAAATATATATAGATATTTAAGAAGCTTAATTAGTTAGGTTATAATCATGAAAATGATGAGAGAAAAAAAACAAAGGGAAGGGTATTATAGTTCTTTTACTTAGTTAATATTTAAAATTTCAAATCATAGAGGTCTTATTATATATTAACTCTAAATAGAGAGACTAATTATTCTAATATTATTAAGAGAATAAATTAATTAAATGAAAAATGGATAAATTTTAGAAAAGGTCTACTTAGTTTGACTCATTTATACGATAGTTTAAAGTTTAAAGTTTTCAAATAAGTAAAGCCTGTGGTTTGTTTGCACTATCTATTAGCACATTAGGGCCTGTTGAAAAAAAAAAGGCAAAAATATTGTTGGTACTCCTAATGTATAGGGTCATTTTTAGTTATGTCTCCAACGTTTTTTTAGTCAATTATACCCCCAACGTTTCACATTTGAGTCAATTATACCCCAACCCCTAACTAATTACAGAACAGTCCAGAATATTTGTCATTTTTAACAAACAGGTCCTTAGAAGCCATTAACAACTCTCATTCTCTTATCCTAAAACATCACCACCACACTTCATTCATTTTCTTCGACATGGTTCTTCTTGTCGTCGTCCTCAGCTTCATGATCTCCCATAAATTACGTCGTTCCCATCCCTTTTTCCTCCGTTACAATTGTCTCTCTCACCCATCTTCTCTATTTTGATTCTCTCTCCAAAGGGGTTTTGAAGTTACTTTACTTCTCAATTTCGACGACCACGACGGCACTGCCACCAGAGATTGTGTGTTAATGTCGGAAGTTAGAGCTATTGGTATTTATGCTCGATTTCTCTGTATTCGAGGCTCATCAGCGAGTTTGTATGTGGTTGTCGAAACTGTAAAAAACAAAGGGGAGAGGATTTTCGAGTTTCTCAATTGTAGGGACCAGTTCGTTAAATATGACAAACATTCTGGATTGTTATGTAATTAGTTAGGGATTCATGTGAAAGAAAAATCTTGAGAGAATGGAGGATTTCTAAATAATGAAAACTTAAGGACCCCAAACGTTGGGGGTACCAAATGTCGGGTCGAGGTATAATTGACTCAAATGTGAAACGTTGAGGTTTTAATTGACAAAAAAATGTTGGGAGGTATAACTACTGAAAATGACCCCAAACGTTGGGGGTACCAATAGTACTTTTGCAACAAAAAAAAAATTAACGACAAATAACACAAGTTTCATGTAAGTGAGGTAAAAATCTCATTTTGGTCCTTAATATTTTTTTTATTCTGTTTCAATCCCTAATGCTATACTTAGAAGTTTCACCATTAGTCTTAGGACACTATTCCATCAATTCTGTTTTTTCAAAAATACATTTCATTTACTTATTAATTTTTTCTGTCCTCTCATTAATATTATGGTCCCTAGAATTTCTCTCACTCATTTTGGTCCTTGAGAATCTCTCTCTCTCTCTCTCTCTCTCTCTCTCTTTGAGTTTAAGATGAGGGAGATGAGAGAGCAAGAAATGCTCGAGGACCAAAATGAGAAATTAAAGACAAATTCCCAAGTACGAAGTTGAGAGAAAAATTAATAAAATAATGATATGTGAATATGTTTTAAAACATTATATTGAAGTTTGGATGAAACAGTGCTGAGGGACTAAAAATGAAACTCTTTTAAAATCATTAAGAACCGAAACAGAATAAAAAAGATTTAGAGACCGAAAAAAACACAGGACACAGATTGTGGACCAAAATGTGCTAACATGCAAACCAGTCAGAGGTCACTTGTTTGAAAACTTTTGAATCACGTTATACTATCATGCAAATAGATTAATTAAACTATATACATACACTCTTTCTGTAATTTACCCACAAGGTTTGTTTGAATTGAGGATATTGAGAGAGAAGGGAGGGGGAGGGGAGAGGTTTGGGACCTCTTCCCCTTATTTGAAAACAAGGAGATTGGAGGTGAAGAGAATGAGGGATTAGTTATTAATCTCCCTTCCTCCTCCTTCATTCACAAATTACAAATACCCTAAATTGGGGTATTTTGAAGGAGGAGCTACTTCCCCAAACAAAGGGAAGAGCTTCACTCCCCTCCCCCTCCAATCTCTTCACTCCCTTCCCCCTCCATGAATCCAAACAAACCCAAAGAGAAAAAAAATTTGTTATGACTTAAAATGTACACGCTTCCTTGATCATTGTAATAGTAATAGTTAAGGAGGGATGTATGTTGGTTAGTTATATATATAGTTTGTTGAAGCGAGCAATTAAAACATATATGTATATATAGGACAAAGAAGAATATTTAAACAAGTTGATCCTCAAGTTCTTATCCTCAAACACCTCAATACCTGATGGAAGCATTGGCAAATCCTATCACATATTGGATCTCTATAGAAAAAGTCTCCTTCGACATGAACCTCATCCTCCTCACCCAATCATAATAAAGCAAAAACATTCAAGCAACATGATGATGATACCCCCAACGAGAATGTTGGAAGCAGCCGGAATCAAATTCAAGTGTAGCAACATACCAAGCCTCACACAAGTGTCCTTTCATGGAAACATCCTACGTCTCCCAACAATAATCGTAGATGACTCAACAGAAACATTATTTCTCAACCTAATTGCCTTCGAGCGTTTACATGTAGTAGGAGCAGGTAACGAGGTTTCCTCTTACCTATTCTTCTTAGACAGTATCATCGATAACGAATTAGACATCGCCGTTTTGGAGAAGAATGAGATTCTATTTAATGAGCTTGGAAGCCATAACGATGTGGCGAAAAATCTTACAGTGCATTGGGAATTAGGAGGGTTTAATAAAGAGATGGAGATCAGTGTTTGTGAATTCTACAGCAAGCCGTGGAATCGTTGGCGTGCCAATCTAATTGAAACTTACAACTTTAGAGATCCATGGAATGTTAAGACAAGAGATTAGCAATGCTTAATTATGTGTTAGTGTATGTACAGACGTTAGTTCTAGAAGGATATTTCTCAGGATACAGCTGTCCATAGCTTGCCTTTAGTGTATACGTGTAGGGCTGTGATTCTGCATATTCTCTGTCCTATAACAGAATTCTCATAGCCACTGTACTATATATTTTGCTAGGGTTACTATTCCTTTGTACACTAAATTCATTCATTAATATACACATTTTATCAGCTTTCTTTGTTGGTATAGAGCCATGGCGGCGACTCCGACTCCTTCATCTACTTCTGCGTCTTCGACTGCTGCTGCTCAATCGATGGCCATTGATGCTGTTACTCTTAGCTCTGTTGCGAAAACCTGTCCTCTTTTTCAGTCCTCCAGCCAGACCTCCTCTGTTAAGTTGAACAGAGAGAACTATCTTGTCTGGGAATCCCATGTGTTGCCATTGATTGAAGGTAACCTTCTTGACTCTCATCTCTATGCCACTGATGTTCCTCCTCGATTTGTTGCTAGTGCATCTGAAATGGTCCCTAATCCTGCGTACAAAGAGTGGCTTGCTGCTGATCGATTACTTGTTGACTGGATGCGAAACACGATGACTCAAGAAATTAGTCTCAACTTACTTTCTTGCCGCACTGCACAGACGCTCTGGGAAGGTGCACGAGCTCTAACCTGTGCCTCACTTAAGTCACGTGTCCTCAATATCAAATCTGAGCTTCACAAAGCTCGCAAAAATGGTACCTCTATGCTTGATTATTTAAGTAAAATGCGACAGTTGGCTAATCAACTTACCATGGCTGATGCTCCCATTTCAACAAGTGATTTGATTATGCATGTGTTGAATGGTTTAGACAATGATTATAATGGCATTGTTTCTGTGCTTGTCAATATGGGTGAGTTGACCTGGGTTGAAGTGCAGGCTCAACTATTGGCTTTTGAAAATTGGCTTGAACAAGCAACTCAACTCTCATCTCTGTCACTCCAACCTTCTGCTCACTATGCTCAAGGAAATAGTTCTCACTTTGTTCCACCAATCCCTGCTGCTGGATGTGGTTTTTGGCGTGGTGGACGTGCCAATTTCTCTGCTGGAGCTCGACGAGGACGTGGCCGTCGCGGTCCACCTGGTACTCGACCTTTCTGCCACTTGTGTGAGAGACCTGGTCATGTTGTTTCAAACTGCTTCCATCGCTTTGATCGTTCCTTTGAACCACGTACTCACTCTCCTCGGTTTGGTGACACTCCTCAAGATTTTCAAGCCTCACCATCTCCCTTTTTCCAGTCCCATTTTTCTCCATCTCTTCAAGCTTCGCCCCAAACTGTTAATGATCCAGCTTGGTATATCGACAGTGGCACCAACTACCATGTCACTCCCTTCACTAAACAACTTGAGCATGTTGATTCAGTAGGTAAGCATACTCACCTCCTTACTTGTACTGGGAATATTACTTCTATCGTTGGTATTGGTTCAGGTTCAATCACTTTGTCACATTCTAATCTTTCGTTAAGAGACGTTCTTGTTGTGCCCAATGCTACTAAAAACTTATTGAGTATGCATAAACTTACTACTAATAATGCCGTTGATGTTATTTTCTCTGGTAATCACTGTGTTGTTAAGGACAAACACTCTGGAGCGCAACTGGTGAAAGGGACAGCAAATCAGGGCCTATATCCACTGCAAACCAGCTTGAAGGGTGAGGAGTTTGGACACATTCTAGCTGCAATGCCTCATGCGTTATTTGCCTCTGCCTTTGTTTCTTCAGTTCCATCTCCTAAATTTCTTCAAGAAAGTGATGTTCAGCTTTGGCATTACAAATTAGGACATCCCAGTAGTAAAATTTTAAGTCAAGTATTACGTCAATGTAATTTTCGTTTTAGTCCTTTAAGTCATGTATGTGAGGCTTGTCAGTTTGGAAAATCAAAGAAATTACCGTTTTCTAAGTCTCTTTCGCATGCTTCTTCTCCCTTTGAACTTGTTCATACTGATTTATGGGGTCCCTCACCTGTGCAATCTCCAAATGGTCATCGCTATTACATTCATTTTGTTGACGATTACAGTCGTTATACTTGGCTTTTTCCTCTGAAGCATAAGGGAGAATCTATTAATGCCTTCAATTTATTCAAAGCTCAAGTGGAAAATCAGTTTAATAGTAGAATTAAAACTTTGCAATGTGATAATGGCATTGAATACAAACCTATTGCAACTGTTGCTCAGGCTTGTGGCATTGAGATGCGCTTTATGTGTCCATATACCTCAGTTCAAAATGGTCGGGCTGAACGGAAACATCGTCACATCGTTGAAGTTGGATTGACCTTGTTAGCTCAAGCAGGGCTGCCTCTTGTCTATTGGGTTGATGCGTTTCAGATGGCTACCTTCTTGATCAATCGGTTACCTACCCCAGTTCTTCAAGGTCTGACTCCTCTGTTTCAACTGTATAAACGGGCAACCAGACTAATCTCAGCTTCAACCATTTGGGTGCGCTTGTTTTCCCTGTTTGCGGCCTTATAATGAGCATAAGTTACAATTCCACAGTCAACGTTGTGTATACTTGGGTCGAGCAGCGCAACAAAAGGGGTCGAAATGCTTGAGTGCTTCTGGTAGAGTTTTTGTCTCGCGCCATGTGGTATTTGATCCACTTCTTTTTCCATCGCAGTCTGGGTTCTTGAATAGAAGAATGGCGCAACCTGAAGATGAATGTATTATCCCATATCAAATTGCTCCCTCTTTTTAGCAGTCAATAGGCCCCACTATGTCTCCAATGTTCACTTATCAAACGTTTCTTTCTCCCGTGGGACCCACTAGGTCAATGCAATTACATTCCTCTCCTCCTCGTGTTTACTCTTCAAATTTGAATTCTGAGAATTTGTTATTGGGCTCATCTCCATCTTCTGGCCCAAGTACGAATGCAAATGTGACCAACACGCTGAGTCCATCTCCTTCTCATCCTTTGGGCTCATCCATTGTTGTTGCTCCAGGTCCATCACATACTCAACATCCTATGACTACACGATCAAGAGCTCGCATTTTCAAGCCCAAGCATCCATTTGTTGGGCTCCTACACACGGAAACACCTTCTCAACAAGCTCAAGCTACAGAACTTGTCTCAGTTACTGAAGCTATCTCTTCTCCTCATTGGTACCAAGCAATGAAAGATGAGTTTGAGGCTTTACAGAGGAATCGAACTTGGGAATTGGTTCCCTACACTGGCTGCGAAAAACTTGTTGATTTTCGTTGGGTCTTTAAGACCAAGTTTAAACCTGATGGATCCATATTAAAACACAAAGCACGTCTTGTGGCTAAGGGCTTTCAACAAGAAGCTGGAGTTGACTATAGTGAGACTTTTAGCCCAGTCATCAAACCAACTACCATCCGGATTGTTCTTACCATTGCAGCAACAAAGAATTGGTAAGTTCGCCAACTGGATGTGAATAATGCATTTCTCAACGGGATTCTACATGAACAAGTCTTTATGCGTCAACCTGAAGGTTTTACTAATCCCGAACTGCCGAGTCATGTCTGTAAGCTCACTAAAGCCTTGTATGGTCTCAAACAAGCGCCTCGTGCATGGTTTGATCGACTAAAATGTGTTCTGTTAAGCTGGGGTTTCCTAAACTCTAAGTCAGATACCTCATTATTTACACTCTGTAATGCTAAAATTTCGATTTTCATCTTGGTGTATGTAGACGATATACTCATTATAGGTGATAATTCAGAACTTTTGCAGCATTTTGTGGCTAAGCTTCACAGTTTATTCTCCCTTAAGGATCTAGGCCCTGTCTACTATTTCCTAGGGATTGAAATTACTCGTGTGAATTCAAGCTTCTTCCTGAATGATCAGAGCAAATATGTCGTTGACTTGCTTGATAAGTTTGGTCTCATGGATTGTACTTTGGTCGATACTCCGATGGTTACAGGTCGACAATTCACTAAGTCTGATGGTGTCTTGCTTGAGGATCCTACACTCTATCGTCAGATGGTTGGCTTGCTGCAGTACCTTCTCAACACACGACCCGATATTGCATTTGCCGTCAACAAACTCAGTCAGTTCCTATCAGCACCCACTGACATACATCTTCAGGGTGTAAAACGCATATTTCGGTATTTAAAAGGCACTCACCACCTTGGTCTTCGTCTTCAAGCTTGCCCGGATTTTCAGTTGCTCACTTATACCGATGCCGACTGGGCAACTAACCCGGATGATAGGAAATCTTCGGTTGGTTTCTGTATTTTTCTTGGCAGCTCGCTAGTGTCTTGGTCATCCCGAAAACAACGTGTTGTTTCGAGGTCAAGTACAGAATCGGAATATCGCTCTCTAGCGGATGGTGCTGCAGAACTTCGATGGATTGCATCATTGTTTACTGAATTGGGAATACCGCTTAAAAGGCCATGTATCATTAAAAGTGATAATTTGAGTGCTCGCTCCTTGGCATCCAACCCTGTGCAACATGCACGTAGTAAGCACATTGAAATAGACGTCCATTTTGTGCGTGATTTGGTTCTTGATGGTTTTCTGAATGTGCAGTATGTCTCTTCTTCAAATCAAGTTGCAGACTGTTTGACCAAAGCTCTTCCCTTCTCTCAGTTTCAGTTATTTCGTGACAAACTCGGGTTGCTTGTGACACCCTCTCGTTTGAGGGGGGCTATTAAGACAAGAGATTAGCGGTGCTTAATTATGTGTTAGTGTATGTACAGACATTAGTTCTAGAAGGATATTTCTCAGGATACAGCTGTCCATAGCTTGCCTTTAGTGTATACGTGTAAGGCTTTGATTCTGCATATTCTCTGTCCTATAACAGAATTCTCATAGTCACTGTACTATATATTTTGCTAGGGTTACTATTTTGTACACTGAAATTCATTCATTAATATACACATTTTATCAGCTTTCTTTGTTGAAATAAGTGGCGCCTTGTAGCCATCATCGTCTTTGTGTTAACGGTCATTCAAACGGCATACACCATACGACAATCATACAATTAATTAATTTAATTTTTCAATTAATATTATTATTGTATCTTTATTTTCTTATTGTTTTCCATCTCTATGCTCGGATGTCCATAAAACCAATATTGTCACAACAAAATCATTAAGGGAATTAGAAGAGTGATTGATTGATTTATAGTCTGATCGGTTTGAGAATGGAGTGTTTTGCTTTGGGACACATGCATGGCACTAGAAGAAATCATGAGATCTTGTGGGAGGCTAAGATTAATCTAACTGTAGAGACTGTTTGGCGCCATCTCCTATATATTTCTTGGACCTCTTCTCCCATTGTCAAACACAAGGAAAAGATAATTAAATACTCAAAATAAATTCAGTGAAAATTTATATGAAAGAAAAACATTGTATATGAATATATTTTTTGTGTGTATTAAGTATTTATTGTTGAATAATATCTATTCTCCTGGATTCTCTATTTAAAAATTAAAGTACATAAATATATTTTTATTAAAAAATTGAATTAATAATATTAAAAGGCTTTAATTACTTTTTCTTTTTATATATTTAAGTAGCATTAAATACATTCTTATCACATGACTTCACAGACAGATTTTAGATAAACTCAACTTTCAAATATATCAGTTATAAGTTATAACCACCATTTTCACGTGTTTAAGCAAGCCGATCAAACTTTTACATTGTAACATTAACATGCAATAAATAATCTCAAGATTAAACTAATATTTAATCATTTAAAAATATATATAGTTTAAATTTATCTCTAAATAATAATAATATAATAATATAATTGTAATTAATTTAATTTTTATAAATTATCTTTCCATTAAATTAAATATTTACAAATTTTTTTCTTAAAAAACATAAGCTAAAGTATACTTTTGGTCCTATAACTTTGACAAATGTTTTAATTTGGTCCTATAACTTTTTTTTTTTGCAATTTTGCTCTGATAACTTTTAAAAACGTCCCACCGTTGATCCAAATCTGATTTCCATCCATTTTCTTCCGTTAAAGATGATCAGACATTCTGAGTTGAATGATAACGTGACAAATATGGATAAAGTGAATTTAACGGCAGATAATGGATGGAAATCAGCTTGGGACCAAATTGAGACGTTTTCAAAAGTTATGGGATCAAATTGAGAATTTTTCAAAGTTATGGGACTAAAATTGCAATAAAAAAGTTGTGGAACCAAATTGAGACCTTTGACAAAGTTATGGGACCAAAAGTGCACTTTAGCCAAAAACATATTATAATATTTCCTCACCGTTACTATTGAAAAAATAAATAAAAAGAAAAAAAGAGGGTACAGCTCACCACCGGCCTGGAAATTGTGGTAAGTGGTAACCTCTCCATACAGTGTTGTTCACTGTTGAAAGCGATGTGTTTGTGAGATTCCCCCAAATCTCAAAATCTTCGTCATTATCTTCTTCTTCTTTTCAATTTCATCCAAAAAAACCCCCAAAATCATCGATTTCCCTATGGATCTCAACGATCCCAATCGATTCCGCCACCGTAAACCCACTTCCTCCGAGCGATTCCTCGGCGTCGCCGCCCATGAAAACCCTAGCTCCTCCTCCAGAAGAAACATCATCAATGGCGGCGACGAACTCAGCGAAGACGACGTTGTTTTCTTGAGCGAAGACTATTCCGAACCTAACCTATCGTCCACTCCTACATCTTCTTCTGCTTCATCCACCCCTCGCCATCATCATCTTCACCACAATCACAACAACAACAACAACAAGGGTTTCGCTTCAATCGATACCTTCGGAATCCTCGCGGCTTTGCCTGAAAACGAACCTTCCCCTAATGCGCGAAACGTTTCGCTTCTGTTTCATAAGGCGTCGGTGTCGGTTTCTTCGACATCCTCTTCGTCTTCCCGTTCGATTCCTGCGATTCCGAAGCCGCCGCAGGATCGGATTCCCTTGCATACTCCATCGTCGTCCGTGAAATACCCTCAGTCGGCGCCGGTGAATGTGCCGGTTACGTCGCCGGCGATGATGAAGGCGAGGAATCGACGCCGCGAATTCGACGAGATCGACGATGACGACGACGAAGGCGATGAGGGTGAAGAAATGCTTCCGCCGCATGAGATTGTGGCGAGAAATTCTGCGCAGTCGCCTATGCTTGCTTACTCGGTTCTTGAAGGAGCAGGGAGGACGTTGAAAGGGAGGGATTTGCGCCAGGTTCGGAATGCGGTTTGGCGGCAAACAGGTTTTCTTGATTGATTCAGTGATTTGGGAATTATTTCCTTGTAATTCTCGGGGTACATTGTCTCTTTTGATTTTACTTTTGACTAAATTTGAGATTGTCAGTCTGAATTTTTTTCTGAACTGATGTATTTTAGTGGCCAATTGCCGCTCTATTATAAGCATGAAGCAGCTTCTGGTTTAGAAATTTTCTTTATCTATCTGGGTGAGAAATGATAAAAGCTGTTATAACTGTTAGCCAATTGTAAGGTGGTTTCAAGAACTAGGGATGGTGGAGCATTGAGTTCAGAATGATTACTTCATTTATGAGCTAATTACTATTTGGTTGACCTGATGAATGGGAATGATTTCATATCTTCCTTCGTTCGCACAGGACACATTCTGGTTCTGATTATATGTTGAAGAACATGCTTCTAAAATAACTTTCTAAATCTTCATAAAAGAACTTCCATTCGAATGGGTAACAAGTTATTGCTGATGATTTATGGAGTAATGAACTGTCTGGTTAAGGAGATCAATATATTTCTCTGTTTGAAGTGCTTGAGATTTGGAAACTCATGTATGGATCCATTTAAAGTTTTGGTATATCTTAGGTCTCACTATCGCACTTTGTAATGGTCTGATTACTTCTCTCTCTTTTGAGACATACAAAGAAAACAAAATCAAGAGTTCAGTAAATGATATATATTTGGCTAAAATGCATTTAGAACTCAACATCAAATCACTTAAGATCCCTGAGTAGGCAGGGCACAAAACACCTTTGAGTTCAAATAAGTTGACAGACAAAGTCGCTGGGCTTTCAACTTTAACTACTCAACACCCCAAAATATCCTCAACTTTTAGATCCCTGGCCTAAAACTCAAGGATCCTAAATGCATTTTAGCCTATATATTTGCATTCCTTTACTCAGAGGGACTAGGGGAAGCAGCAAGATTGTGGATCTTTGGGCAGCATCAGATAAATTGGCATATGTTGGATGCGTGTGGTCTTGGAAGTGGATTTATAATGGTGGCATATCTAATGTGTTTTTGTTTTTATACTATCCTATAATTCTATAGTGAAATCATTAGACATAGAGCTTCTGTTACTTTGCTTGGCTATTCGATAATTCTGTTCTTTAATTTTTTAATCATTACATGTATCTTGAAAATTAATATATCGAAATGATCATTTTAAAATAGGGTGAAGATTAAAGGAGCTCAAGCACTTATGAGCTCCCCTACTGTTGGATGTGCAGCTTTTCAATATATATATACAGCCTTCAAGTTTTCAAATGCTCGAGTAGTCTGCAGCATTGCCTTTTGCATTGGCCTTGAAAATATAGTTTAATCATGAGAAAGTGACAACACACCCAAGCCTCTGGACAATAAGGCTTGTGGTTGGTTAGTGTGAAAATGGGAGGAATGGGAAAATTGATTAAAAAACAAAAAATTAATGCTTGATTGGAACTAGCAACATACATCATGTCTTTTTCGAGTTTTTAATCAACTTAGCTTTCTCCATCCATCGCTTTTACTAAAGTTTTGGACTTCTCTATCCATCGCTTTTACTGAAGTTTTGGACTATCAGGCTTGGTAGGAACTAGCAAAGTACATTATGTCTTTTTCGCATTTTAAATTAAATTATTTTCCTCCATCCTGGTGTAATTTTGTAGAATATGCTTGGTTGGAGTAAAAATTGGAGGAATGTTAAAAATGATTAAAAATTTAGTGCTTGCGTGCTTGGTAGGAACTAGCAATTAGCAACATACATGATGCTTTTTTTCAATTTTTTTTTTCTTGTGTACTTTATTCTTCCATCCATTCCTTTTAGTGAAGGTTCAAATACTACCTTGTGTTGTTCTAATTTTTTGTTCTACATCTCTACCTTTGCTTGGAAGGCTTTTGATCCTCTTCTCTTGAGGGCACTCTTGTTCATTCACCAATCTAGTATTTCCAGCCCCTGGTGTGATCACACTGAGCATATGATCAACAATGTAATATACTTACATTCACAGCCAGATCTCTTCGTTTTCTATGTAATGTGTTGTGAAGGATTGATGGTAGTCCATATCTAGAGTAGGGATCAGAGGTCTTACTATTGTTCCAAGGTGTTATTGGGATGTGTCGATCCTTTATTTCTCCATGTTGCTGACTTCCCTCTAGATTATGGTTCAAAGCCTATTCTTCCATGATTCTTTATTTGATCCTTAGGGAGTTTTCTTTCTCAAAATGACCATCATCTGCCGAGAGAGCAAGGCAAATGCATAAAATCGAAAGTTCATGGGTGTCTTTTGTTACTTTTCAAAGTCTTACTAAGTAGGTTTTTTACATAGTGATTGAAGTTCAAGGAAATTTTGTACATTTTAACCCTAAAAGTTTGAGGTCGTGTGTTGTGATAGTCATTGTGTGTTAAGTATTGGGTTTTCTGCTTGAAGTTCATCGCCAACAAGTTAAGCGCAGTTGTTGTATATATATATTCCAAGTCTTTATTCAGCACTCCACATTTGACGGATCACATGAGAGACGCATATGGTTGGTGAATTCTCGTTCAAGTTCTTGTCTCAATGTTAAGGAATGTGTATTATTTGGAAGACGACAACAAGAATAGGGTCTTAGAAACTCCAGGTTTGTCTTACCAGGAAAAGGGTATGCTTCCATGTGAGTACACTTGATGATGATGATGATGATGATATGTCAACAATTACATTAAAATTGTTGAGATGGGGATTTAGATGTATAAATATGAAGATGTTTGTTTGCACTGATCACTAACGGCTCAGAGGACAGATGTATATGGAAAGGGCAAAAACAATTAATTAAATAAAACGTAAAGAGGAAGCTATGTAAGCAAATTGTGGGAAGAGAATTAATTGAGTTTTGCTATATTGGCACCAAAGTAAATTATGAGGAGATTTTCATTGCAATGGATACATAAAAGAGCAAAAGGAAAGAAAGATAATATAATTAATAAAGCAAAAAAGAAGAGGCCTTTCTCATTTCAGATCATAGATATATAGATTTTCCAAGACTTAACAAAAGCAACAAAGATTCCCAATTGTTGGGTCTTTGTTAGAAATAATTAGTGAAGATCATGAAGTTCATGGATGATGATGATCATATATATTCATGCCCATAACAACCAAAATAGCTGCTTGCTTTCTTCTCAAATCTGATGGGTCTCTATATGTAATGGAAGCTTTGAGCAGGTCATTAACACAAGGTTAGCTGAATCTGATATTTCTGTTCTCACTTCTCATCTTTTGTTTGTTTTGGACTTTGTTTTTGAATAAATATTTAACGTCGTCTCTAAAAGATACATGTGTTGACTAATTAAGTCTTGAAAATCTAGTCTATACATTTTAGTCTTTGAAAGTCACGGAGACAATAATACAATTTAGTCCCTTAAACCTATTTTTTAGAGAGTAACTTGTAGAAACAAAAAGGACTAAAATGTATTGGGTTCATAACTTTAAGAGATCAGAGAATATAAACTAAACTTCTGTGGATTGACTTGTTGATTGGTGTATCTTTCACAACCCAATTTATAAATTTACTCAACATTCTTTCATGTGAAGAAATTATGCCAACTTCAATCTCAAGACTTGAGAATTTCTTAGGTTCATGATGCATGACCAATTGTCATATTATTATTCTGCCTTGAGAAGCCAAAATCTGATCTTAGGGAAGATGATTGCTGCTGAAGAAAATGATGGAGCAAATGGCATATGGGAATTCTTCATCTAGTGTTGCTGATTCTTTAGCCATAAAAAGTTCATAGTTGGATAATAAGGGTCAGTTCGTTTGCGCTTATACTGCTCTGATTATAATCAGAGTATGATTATAATCAAAGTTGATTATTTGTGCATTGGTGTTTGGATGAAAGTTGATTATTTGGTGTGAAATTATTAAAATGGGTATGTAATGATTCTGGTTGGTAGATAGAATGGTAAGGAAATTGATAAATTGTATATGGGTAGAAATAGAAAAAAAGTAGGAAAAAGTAAGATGTGATTTGATTATAATCAAAGTGTGTTTGGATGTGATTGTTGCTTATAGAAAAATCAAATTATGTCACTGTTTGTCTTGGAAAGCGTGAAAATATGATTATAATCATGTGCAACTTTGGAGGTGATTATTTTGTTTAGTCCACCGAACTAATTTTGCCTATGAAATGGTCGACCAATAAAGACTAAAGTGTAGCATTTTTTCGAATCAGGCCCCGACATTCGATGGACCACCGAATAAAATGGTCCACCATTTCGAACAAGATGAGAGAGAATGAAAAAACCACTCCGGACCCGAAAAAACTATTCAATTTAGCAAAAACTTTTCATTCATCCCCTCTCTCTTGTCTCTCTCGAGTCATTGCTGCTGCTCCCTTTTTCTGTCAGCCACCACCTCTTTGCCGCCATTATCGTCTCCGACCACCGTCTCTTCCTCTTCTTGTTCTTTTGTCATCACCGCTGTTCTCTTCCTCTTCCATTTTCACTATCTCATCTGTCATTCGTCGTCTTTCATAGTCACCGGTCGTTCAAGTTCATCCACCGTCGAAGCTCCACCATCGTCGTTCAATTCGTCGGTCCTCGCAGGCTGTTCATAAATTAATGATGAAACTAATTAATTTTAAGACTTCTTTGTTCCTCAAATTTTTTATAATGATTGAAAATGAATCTTACAAATTCAGATCTATATATTTAAAACTAGTGACAGTAAACATTTTCTCTCATCCTCATTGCCTCTCCAGACTCGTCTCTCTCTCTCTCTCCTCGCACAATCGGAGCCGCCCGTCATTGCCGAAACTGCGGAAGAGTTTTTAGTAGAGACGGTGGCGAATGCAGAGATTTAGGAAGCAGAGGAAAGGGAGGGCGGCGAAGAGGATGCAGAGGATGAGAGGGGAGAAGAGGAAGAGGAAGACGTAGTGAATTCGGTGGTTGCGAAGCCAAGAGGAGGTGGCGGCGACGACATTCAACATGAACGGAGGGACGACGAGAGAGGGGAAAACAATGGCCAAAATATGAATTTCAATCCTAAACTATTTGGGCAAAATAACAAGTTAGCCCAACACAAGAATGAATGTTTACAAACTGGCCTCATATTGAGATAATTGACCATTTTACCCTTGTGATGAGCATTGATTGTATTAGAGTATAGGTAATTATAGGTATATATATAGGGGTATAAGTGTAATTAAGTGTGTTTGATTATAAAAAAATTATGATTATCATTTGATCAGGAAAAAATGCAAACAAACATGCTTATTACGATTATAATCAAAGCAGATTATAATCAAAGCGCAAACAAACTGGGCCTAAGAAAATGGGACATGAAAAAGTGGACCACAATTACATTTTTCACAGTAAATGCATAGACACCTTGGGTCAGAGAAGGTTTTAATTACTTGTTTATTAATTTCTTGATCCAAATCCAACAAATTTAGAAAAACTAGCCTATGACCCGCGCGATGCGCGGGAGTTAAAGTTTTAGTTTCGTCTTCCGGTTGTTGCTCCATAATCTAGATTCATTATTAATACGACATAAAATTAATGACATGATAATGCAGTTGAGTATACTCTAGTTGAATGCTCCCTACTTCGTATCCAACACTGACACAATTTGGATTGATTACATAAATTCGTATGTGTTCGATGCATCGTTATAGTGTTCCGCATACGTTTATGATATTCATGAATGAATGTCGCTGATCTGGAATGGTTAACCAATATATTTACTAAAATGTAACACTTCGAGTGTTTTATTCTTCACGTGTTGCATTACCTAATGAGAATAACACACTCTCCGAGCCTAATAAACACTATACGTATCCGTTGCATTGTTTGCTCAGAAAACAATATGTTGTTCGTTCAACGTTGAATATAGAGTGCCAAATTGTTATCGTAATACAGTGTTCTAAATCTGAGAAAATACTTCTGACGGGATACATGAACCATATGTCATCCCATTCGTTGCTGTGTCATTCGTCATTCGTCGTTGCAGACTGATTATACTTTATCCGCTCTAACCTATGTTTGTAGTATTATTGTTACAATAGCCAGTATAAATAAAGAAGTGAAACGGTGCAAATAACACCATATAATATTGTAATATTAGAGGTATAAAAATTTATCAATTTTAAACGGACGTAATTGTTAAATGCCATTGGTTCAAAATATATGACAATTAGCGTGATTAATGTTGACAGGGTGACAATCTACCGCAACCATTTACCAATCCAATTACATCAGCCTACAAATTGTTGAATCGAAATATTCAAACATTGGACGAATTTGGGAATAAATAATTAATGACCTATCTTCTGAATCCAGAATTAGCATATGTAGATAGTTTGTAAATTACACTTTAGTACACTGTTGTTGCACCCTAATTCACTTTGGTTTCCTGTATTATTCTCCCCTTTGGTTATATTTAGAAATTTTAATAATAACAACTTTTATTAAAATTACATATTGACCTCAAATCTTTTTAAAATTTTTCATTATAGTCCCTGTATAATATGTACCCAGGGACTTATTTTTAATTTTTGAAAATTTTGGAAACTGTGCATACATAATACTATGTGATATAATACTGTGCATTTTGGATATATGTGTGTATCATGGTTATAATATGTGTGACTATAACAATGTTTAAATTTACAACGGATATATATATGTATCTTAATATATAATCCCTGTGGTATAATACTATGCATTTGCGATATATATATATATATATCATTTTTACGCAATTTATCCGACAAGTTATTAAGACGAATATACATTCACAACTATTAATCTATAACTAAATAGATCTTAATGATTCAATCAAGATATATGTATATATTTTATAAATTTGATTATCATTAACAGATACCTTGTGAATAAATTTGTTGTAAGCTGCAACAACACAAAGTTTTAACTAAAAATGTACTATATACAATTTAATTTAAAAGAACGACAATGATGGCCTAAAGACAACATCATTGGACACTTGATACAAATCATATGTGGACAATGACATCGAGTCCAATGTGTCTCTATCACGGCCGTTGAAAAAGAAGAAGTTGCGGAGTTCAGATGACTCGTCGTCGTTTAAACTAATCGTCTTACTTGGTAATACCAAACGACGCTGATTAAACCCTTCATATTGTGTGTAGCAAATATCGACTGTTTTGGAAAAGTGTTTTTCCCACTTAAAATTAGCTCTTGAGTCATGTTTTCCAATCCATATGTTGTACATCCTTTCCATCTCATTTGGTTCTGAACAACCAATAATTGCAAGGTAATTGTTGACTGAAGACAATTTCCACTTAAGACTGGACTGATCCATTGGAAGTGCTATCCTATCGAAATTATTCTTGTATGGTCTAAAGCACATAATGTTCCTTCGATAAATGTTGTTAGTCTCGTGTCGACCTTCAATCCAATAGAGTGCTCCATTTAAATGAAGATAGTAGGGATTTAACATTGCTATATCAAAGTCCAATAAAAAAGGGGGTGTCCATTCCATAACTGACGTGGTAAATACAGTCATCCAAGATTGATGCGAATGTTCGTACCTCTTCCACATCAGTATAATCATATTTGCATCCAGACATTTATTGTAGGCAAATCCAGTACGGGTTAATGCTGAAAAATACAAAGTCAGTTAGCACATTTTGTAATAATTAGATGTATATTATGTTACGCAACCATTGAGTTCAAGAAAACTTACGGTTGTTTGGCATCATCATCGGTGGAGAAATACTTATATTCCGACCGGTAAATGGGTTAGATATAACAGACAATCCATGTTCCATATCAGATATATGTCGCATGCAAATTAGCCCATCAATGACTCCTACGAAATCAAAATTGTGAAATTCTTTACATAATGGGTGTGGCTTCAGTTG
>QANZ01053288.1:0-13174 GCA_003254925.1 Chamaecrista fasciculata | reverse complement strand
TTTTTTTTTTTTTTTTTTTTTTAACTTTAAGGAAAGTGACGTGCAGAAGAGATTAGGAGCGAATGGATTGTGCAATATATGAGGGGGCAAACTACAATTTGGTCCTTGATTTTCTTTTTTCTTCTCTTTCTTTTCCTTTATTTCTTTCTTGTTCTTTTTTTTTAATTACTTTTTTTTTTCTCTCTTTTTTTTTAAAAAGACCTTACTCCCGAGGGTTGTTAAGTTATAATAATTGCCCGAAATATTTTTTTTAAAAATTACAAAAAAGCCCGGACCAAATGCGGTGTTCACAGCGGGCTTTGCCTTCTTGGCAGGTTGTGGGTTGGGCTTGGCCGCTGGCTTGGTCTCACCATCCACGGCGTTAGCCTTCCTTTTGCCCTCTCTATCCCCTTGAGCTATCAGGTCTGTTGCAGGCGCCCTTTTCATGGATACTTCAACAGCCTTGAGCATCACATGCAGCTCAGAAATTGATTTCTCCATTCCAGTTTTCTTAAATTCTACGACAAACTGGTCATAGTCTTTAGACAGCGAGTTTAGGATTATATCCGTCACAAGCTCTGGAATGATAGGAAATCCCAGCCTACTAAGGTGATCCACGTACCTCTTTATCTCCCAGATATGGATACTTACGGATTCACCTTCAGCCATTTTGCAAGATAGCAGAGCCTTAGTGGTCTTATATCTTTCTTGCTTAACTTGTTGCTGAAACATTTCCCTGAGACGTCTAAACATCTCAAAGGGCATTAACCTTTCCAAGTCTTTTCGCAACTCTGGAACCATTGTTTCTAGCATCAGGTTAGTGACCTCCAAAGAGTCATTCAAGTGCTTCTCGTAAGCATCCCTTTGAACCTTTGGAGCGTCTTTGGCAGGCTCTTTTGGGATAGGCTCATCTAGGACATAGAGCTTCATTTGTTGGGTGAGAACAATTCTCAGTTTGAAAAACCAATCAAGGAAGTTTGTCCTATTCAGTTTATCCTTCTCAAGGATAGATCGCAGTGAGATTGTTGAACTAATGTTTGCCATTTGATTCTACAGTTTTAAGATACGAAAGTTTAATTAGCAAAGTGTTTTCACTATTTTATAAAACCCAGAAAATTATTGTTAGTGGCTAAGATCCATATTTCACCAAAATTTTACCGTCGCGGAGGCGATCATGCACCCTTAGGTTATTTAGGTAGGTAACTCTTTACCAATCACATCTTATGTGATTCTTAGATCTTTATGGGACTGTATCATCATATGATACATATTATGGCATGTTTATCCCATCTAATGCCTTAAGGTCCAAAACCGTTTTGATAACCTTATTAAGTCGCACAATAAAACTTGTGAATAGGCAAATTCAAAACAATGAGGCAAAAGCCCAACCAAATTTGATCAAGGCCCATTGAACACGTGTCGCGGAGGCGATCACCGCATTCAATAAACCAAGACTTCAAAGAGGCACTGCGTTGAAAATCCATTCACCCGTGTCTCCTCAAGGTAAAAGTAGGTACGTGCAGCGGAGGCTGTCACCGCCCCACGATGAACAAGAGGATAACAGGGTTGTTTTATTGATGGCATTAAAACTTAAGATTTTAAAAGGGTTCAATTTTAAAAGTTCCGTTTTGGTTCAGTTTTAAATCCAATTTAAACGAGTTGTGCTTATGTATCATATACATATTCACGAATTTTGTATCTCATACAAAATCCTATCCTCGTATCGTATACGTATTCGTTTATGAGAGTGAAAAACGATTGCATGTTAAACGCAGCCCTAAAACATACATCTAGCGCAGATTGCATCACATACAAAATTCTAAATGCATAAAATAAACGTGTTTAGATATGGCCCATCTACCCTAAATTCCCTCAAGCCAATGAGAGAACTTTTCTAAAAAGAAAAGAAAATTACATTGGGAAAGCCTCAGTTACATTGAGGTGAAAAAAAATAAAAATTACATTCAGAAATTTAGGGAGACGACACGCAGGCCGTATTTACCATAAATAAAACCTAGAGCCATATCCAACACCATACCCATACATGAACAATTCATATATAAAATTCACAACACAAACACAATAAAACATTTTAATTGTGGTTCTTTAGAGCTTGTGCAATTTAACATGCCTCTTAAAATTTGGTATTGTGCCAATAATTATAATTCAAGAATCAAATTCAAGAATTCGAATTATTGGTCTAAAATTATTAAATTCTTAATTTAAAATTCGACTTCCCTTATAATATTATAATTAAAACAATTTTAATCAAAAATATATATAAGAGTCGACCAACACCCAAAATTTCAAGAAAAATTCTTTAAATCAATCCAATTGATTTCCTATGTATCAAATACATAATCTTGCACCAATCTTTTAGATTTAAGTTCGAAAATCATGTGGTGGGTTTTCGCAAAACTTTAAGCATGTGATTAAAACTATAAACATCAAACATACATCTCATGTATATCACACAACTAGTATAAACATACAATTAGCGTGGCTCTGATACCACTGTTGGGAAATCACAGAGGGAGCGCAGCGGAAGAAATTAAAAATTTTGGACTAAAACGCAAATAAAACTAAAAGCTAACTCTGTGATTCCTTCCAGGATCCACTAACTATGTTTATACCAGATTAGAAAAGATGTTTACCTAGTTTTGATCGGTGACTTATCGTATTCGCGAATTTGAGAAGTCCACAGAGTGTCCTTCCTCTACCAGTAATCCACACGAGCAGTTTGGCAGATGCCTAGGTGCTAGCCTCCTTCACTTCTTCCCAAGTGAATACGGGAACTCTATCTATGATTCTTGAATAATCAAGAACTGTTCTTGATTATCAAGATTGATTGGGAAGTACTAATATTATCAGGTGCAGGTCCAATTCTCTTTCTTCAAGAAAATCGACTCACTCTCATAATATTAGGACTAGGCGATTTTTCACTCTCTATAGATGCTCTAGGCGAAATTCTTGGTCTGACCAAGAATTGATCTGTGTTGTGAGTTATCTCTGAGATAGGCGCCTAGTGCCTCTATTTATAGTGTTCTCATTCCTAGTTTTAGGGAATCCTAATCCAATTAGGATATCTCTAAGATATGGGATATCTTTTAGATATCTCAAAATATCTTTTGATTTATAATATTAAACTTAATATTATAATTCAAAAATAAAGGCCCAATTTCGAATTTGACTATCCTAGATCAAATCTTGGATCAAATCTTAATTTGCTCAAATCCTATTGGTTGGAATGAGTCATGAGATTTTGATTTTATAATTTAAATATTACTTTAATAATTAAATATAAAAATCGACTTTAGCCTAGACCCAAACTCTAAAATGCAAGATCAAATCTTCCATCCCAAGAAAGGGGGTAGGCGAAATTCTCATGGAGTTTTTGGAGGAATTTTATAACAACCCAAACTCCTTAGGTAGTTATAACTAATTCCTAACAATTTTGAATAAAAGAATTACCTTAATATCTTTTAATTCAAATCCTATATCTTTTCCAAAAGATATTTATCTTATCTTTATTTAATTAATAAAAACAATTTCTATTAATAAAAACAAAGATAATGAGGCGCCACCCTCATCCTTTTATTTCCCAATTTTAGTGAATTTAATAAATCAATAATTCCCTAATTTTTAGGAAACTTATTTAATTTATTTATTCACTAATATTTTAATTGTAAAACTATTTAACAATTAATTTAAATTTAAATTTGTCCAACAAATTTAAAACCTCAATCATAGATATTTATTTAAGACAAGATTTAATGTCCTAAGACATTTAACTATGTCCTAAATTGTGTCACCTAAGTGACTCACGAATTAACCCTAATTCGTGTCCCAAAAATTAGCATCTTGATCCTGCTCATGTGTGACCCAGCAGGCCTCACGTGAAGTTGGCAGCAAATCATTTTTATGATTCACAAGTTGTGAGCGGACTCTAGCAAGCCATCACAACTACCCAAAACACGGGAGTTATCGCTTTAACGTTTTAACGATTTAACCTAAATACCACCTTGTCATAATTCCTATTGTCTCACGATATTTTGGTCATGGATCAGGCACGGGAATGTCATCCAAAATCCAAACCACAACTTTCTCGATTTCCTGAGTTAGTCCCAATTCCCAGCGTGGCCACGCATTTCTTGGACAGACTCATCGAGGGCGCCAGTTAAATATCTCTCATCTTAAATGAGGGACAAAATCCCATCTTGGTCAACCACATTCCTTTGCACGGTAATCAACCAAACCCGTACCTAGCCTGTATGGCTACCCTGCTACGGGTAACGTTGGACTAGGCCAAAGTTTGACAACTACAATGCCGGAATAGTCAAGACCTCAGGTCTAAGGCTATCGTGACAGGTGTACAGGAGAGGCTCGCTTATGACTAAACCCATGCAGGACTCTCCGGGTCGGTCCAGTAATTTTGTAACCCTTACAAAATTGCACCATGGCTCTCGAGAAGCATCTAGTGCATGTATCTCTATACACCGAGGTCATGCTGGTCTTGGTTCATTTACGTTCCCACGTGAATGATCGACCAGGGACAGTTTTAGATTAATTATCTTATTATTAATCAAGGACGCTATCATAGTAAACACGCTAATAATATGATAACAACATAATTTATCTCTATAAATTAATCAAAAATACATATGTTCAAATAACACATAAATAAAATGATTGGCCCTAGGGCACAATCTCCATCAGTAATCCACACGAGCTATTTAGTGGCATCAAGGTGCTAGCCTTCAGTTCTTTTCTCCAAAAGAACTCGGGAACTCGATCTACGGCTCTTAAAATTCAAGAACAATTCTTGAACCTTAAGAGGAAAGTGGCGCAATGAACAACAAGAAGCTTTCTTGTTTTCTCCCTCAAAACCCTAACTTTTAGAACAAGTCGATTTTTCTTCACACTCTTGAAGAAATCGACTTTTCTCTCTCTAGGTTTAGAGCTAGGCGAAATTCTCTCTCTTGTCTCACAAAAGAAGAAAGCAAAATTCACTTAGTGAATTAGGGTTGGCCAAGTCGACTTCCTTGGCCCTATTTATAGAGTTGGGGAATTTTGATAATTATAATTAGGGAATCCCTAAATTATAGGATTATCAAATTATAAAATTATAAGATTACAATAATATTATAATTTTAGGACTTGAATTCTTAATTAAAATATTACCTTAATATCTTAATTGAATTCAAAATGCAATCTCTGTGAATCAAAATGGAAGATCAAATCTTCCTCCTTGGTCCCACAAGCCATGTGCCTATCCCCTCTCATTTTTAAAGGAATTTAATAAATCAAAATAGCATTCCTAACTCTTAGGAAGTTATAACCAACTTATTATCTTCCAATGGTTTTGAATTAAAATATTGCCTTAATATCTTTAATTCAAATTTTGAATCTCAAGATCAAATCTTGAATTCAAATCCATGACTTTAATTAATAAAACAATTTTAATAATTAAAATGTCCTCTAAATGAGGCGCCACCCTCTATCTATTTATCTTAATATTAGTGAATTTAATAAATCAATAATCTCCTAACTTTTAGGAACCTTATCTAATTTATTATTCCCTAATATTATAATTGTAAATAGATTAATCCAATTAACTATTTAACAATTAATATATTTAAAATTGTCCCACAAATTTAAATATCTTAACCGTAAATTTTATTTAAGGCAAGACTTTATGTCCCAGACATTTAGCTATGTCTTAAATTGTGTCACCAGAGTGACATTTAGCTATGTCTTAAACTGTGTCACCAAAATTGTGTTTGTCGACTTGCTTGATGTGTGTGTATATATATATACAATTTTTCATTCTTAAAATTAGGGAATTACTAATCTAATTAGTGAATCCCTAAAATCTTGAATATAATAATTCCATAATTAATATAATTTAGGGAATCCCTAAATCTTGATTTATAATATTACACTAATATTATAATTCAAAATTTAATAGCCAATTCGTATTTGAATTTCAAGATCAAATCTTGATTGCTCAAACCCCATTGGTTGGAATGGAGGAATTGAATTTATAATTAAAATATTACCATAATATTCTAACCCTAAAATTCGACTTGCATTATTTAAATTCAAAATGCAAGATCAAATCTTGCACTTGAATCCCAATCCATGTGTCATCCTCACAATATATATAGGAATTTAATAATTAAAATAACAACCCTAACTCTTAGGTAGTTATAACCAACTTATTAATTTCCTAACAATATTGAATTAAAATATTATCCTAATATCTTTAATTCAAATTTGAATCTTGAAATCAAAATCAAATCTTGAATTCAAATTCAAATCTTGAATCTAATTAACAAAACAATTTTATTAATCGAAAACAAGAGCATGAGGCGCCACCCTCATTCTTTGTTATCCTAATATTGGACAATTTAATAAATCAATAATCCCCTTACTTTTAGGAGGCTTATCCAATTTATTATTCCCTAATATTTTAAACAAGAATTTAATTGTAAATAGATTAATCAAATTAACTATTTAACAATTAATATATTTAAACTTGTCTAACAAATTTAAATATCATAAACGTAGATTTAATTTAAGACAAGACTTCATGTCCTAAGACATTCAACTTTGTCTTAAATCGTGTCACTAAAGTGACCCACGAATTAAACCCTAATTCGTGTCCCATTGCGGTGTCTTGATCCTGCTCGTGTGTGACCCAGCAGGCCTCACGTGAAGTTGGCAACAAGCCATCTCTATGACTCACAAGTCAAGAGCGGACTCTAGCAAGCCGTCACGACTACCCAAAACACGTGAGCTATCGTTTTAACAAAAACCGATTTAACCTAAGTACCACCTTGTCATAATCCCGATTGTCACACGATATTTTGGTCATGGATAAGGCATGGGAACATCATCCTTATTCCAAACCACAACCTTCTCGATTCCTTGAGTTAGTCCCATTTCCCTGTGTGGCCACACATTCCTTGGACAGACTCATCGAGGGGCCCAGCTAAATATCTCTCTTCTCAATGAGGGACGAAATTCCTTCTTGGTCAACCACATTCCTCAGCACGGTAAACAACCAAACCCGTACCTAGCCTGTATGGCTACCCATTTACGGGTAACGTTGGACTAGGCCAAAGTTTGACATCTACAACGCCGGAATAATCAAGACCTTAGGTCTAAGGGCATTGTGACAGGTGTACTGGAGAGACTAGCTTATGATTAAACTCATGCAGGACTCTCTGGGTCGGTCCAGCAATTTGTAACCCTTTACATAATTGCACCATGACTCTCGTAAAGCATCTCATGCGTGTATCTCCATACACCGAAGTCATGCTGGTCTTGGTTCATTCACGTTCCCACGAGAATGATCGACCAGGGACAATTTAGACTAATTATCACATAATTAATCAAGGACTGTTATCACAGTAAACATGCTAATAATATAATAATAACATAATTTATCATCTATAAATTAATCAAAATAATATGTTCAAACATATAAAATGATTGGCCCTAGGGCACAATCTCCATCACAAAATATCGTGTGATAATAGGGATTATGACAAGGTGGTACTAAGGTTAAGTCGTTGATGTTAAAATGATAACTTGCGTGTTTTAGGTAGTCGTGATGGCTTGCTATAGTCCGCTCTCGACTTGTGAGTCATAAAGATGGCTTGCTGCCAATTTCACATGAGGCCTGCTGGGTCACACATGAGCAGGATCAAGATATTGTTATGGGACACGAATTAGGGTTTAATTCGTGAGTCACTTTAGTGACGCAATTTAAGACATAGTTGAATGTCTTAGGACATGAAGTCTTGTCTTAAATAAAATATACATTTGTGATATTTAAATTTGTTAGACAAGTTTAAATATATTAATTGTTAAATAGTTAATTTGATTAATCTATTTACAATTTAATTCTTGTTTAAAATATTGGGGAATAATGAATTGACTAAGTCTCCTAAGAGTTAGGGAATTATTGATTTATTAAATTCTCTAATATTGGATAACAAGAGGAGGGTGGCGCCTCACTCTTGAATTAATTAATGAAATATGAATTTGTTAATTTGAATTCAATATTTAAATTTGAATTCAAGATTTAAATTTGAATTCAAGATTTGAATTTGAATTAAGATATTAGGGTAATATTCTAATTCAATTTGTTAAGGATATTAATAAGTTGGTTATAACTTCCTAAGAGTTAGGATTGTTATCTGATTTATTAAATTCCTATAAAACCACTAGGAGGGGGCGAGTTCTTCAAGATTCAAATGCAACATTTGATCTAGCATTTTGAATTTCAAGAATGCATTTTGAATTTTAAGTTAAGATATTAATGTAATATTTTAATTAAGAATTCAAATCCTCTTGACTCATTCCAACCAATGGGAAGTGTGCATTCTAGGTTTCAAGATATGATCTTGAAATTTAAATTGAGATTGCCTCTCAATTTTGAATTATAATATTAATGTAATCTTATAATCAAGATTTGGTGATTCCCTAATTTGAGGAATGGAGACTCTATAAAACCACAAACAAGTTGCCTATAAACCCTAGAGGAAGTCGCCTATTATTCTAAGAGAAAAGAGAAAAGGCGCATAGCCTAGGAAGTGAAAAAGGGAAAGTTTTGAACTAACCCTGAACTTAGGGTTTTAGGGGCGATTTATGTGTGAGGAAGAGAGAGAGGCGAAAAACCCTAGAGTCAGTGACCAAGAAGTTCGTTCTTGGTAGTGCGCCACTCGTTCTTGGATATTTCAAGAAGTGTTCTTGAAATTCCAAGATTGTAGATCGGTTCCCATAATCTCTTGGAGAAGAGATTGGAGGCTAGCACCTGAGTATCTGCCAAATTGTTCGTGTAGATCACCGGCAGAGAAAGGACACGAGTCTGTGGACTTCTTGAAATTGCGATTTTTCAAAGCAATCGTCTGATTTAGGTAAACGTCTTTTCTCTCTAGTATAAACACAGTTAGTGGGTCCTATGGAGGAGATTATAAATTTTATTTTACCTTTTCCGCTGCGTTTTGCTCCATAATCTCCAACATTTTAGACCATCCAAACTTTATTTTCTTTCAAAGAGATCCTTATGAAAACATGGGATGTTACATTCTCCCCCTCTTGAATAAAATTTCGTCCTCGAAATTCACACATCAACCTATCCTCTTACAAAGGGCAATGTTTGAAGGTCATCTCCCCACCATTCTTGTTTCGAACTTACATATTTTCCCTAGCCATTTGATGTCCGTGGTGCATATTCCAACCATTCTCTAATTGTACAACTTTCCATTTTCATTCAGACTAAACTTCAAACACACCAGAGACTTCCTGAGTTCATAAGTTCTCTCTTAATTCTCTCGGATCATCTCGCGGTCTTCCTTTTACCTTGATGAAATCTTCAACTTCACACTCCTAAGTGTCGCACTTTACTCTCCATTGAGTCTCAAAACTTACACTTCTCAAATTTCCATACCCCATCTCACCAATTTCTTGCACAAATATTACTCTCATTCTTTGCATTCTGTCCACCTTCTCAGTTTCCTACTTCCCTCACCTCTGAATTGGTAAATCCTGTTTGAAGTACCCCTCTTGTGGAACACATCTCCATCATTGCAATTTACTTAAATCCTTAATTATCTTTCTCATTTTCTCTTCGAACATTCATTTGTACCCCAAAATTTCAATCTATACCACATCACTTCATTTTCATCCAATTATAATCGACATTGTACTAGACAATTCTAAGTGAATGTCCTTAACGTGACACCCCAACTTGGAACTTCTTCTACTCTTGCCAAGCTACCATCAAGCATTACTTGAATCAAAATTCTCCGTTCTTCCGTTGCGCGACTCTAATACATTCAAAACTAATACACTTGGTTCAATTCCCTTGTGAAACTATTCTTATAAACTAATCTTCCCTAATTATTTTAGATCATCCAAACTTTATTTTCTTTCAAAGAGGTCCTTATGAAAACATGGGATGTTACAAGTAGGGTTTCATATATCCTTCCCTCTCCCTTCATAATTTGAGAGACTCACATTTTTTGCATGAGTGGATAAGGTGATAAAGGTGTTCTCAACTATCAGAGAATTAAGAAAGGAAGTTGGGGAAGAAAACTCTCTTCAAATTCTTGAAAACCATTGATTAAGGTACACTTATCTCTACTCATTCAGATCTTGGTGTGATAAAGTTTTATCTTATAGATTAGTCACTTGCAAGGTTGTTAAAATCGCGATTTAACACCTAAAATCGTTAAAATCGTAATTTTACCCTACAAAATCGAGTTGAATCGCACCTAGAATCGTTTAAGGGGTAAAATCAAGTTGAACTCGGTCAAACTCGCTTAAAATCAGGATTTTAGACCGAGTTCACGAGTTCAACTCGGTCAAAGACAAACCGTGAATCAAGCAATCAATGAGTGATGAATCCCGTCAGAGACAAGCCATGCAGCATCGCCGACTCGCCATTGTCCATCGGAAGCTTCTCAATCACAGTCTTGCAGCGTCGTCTCTATCATATAGAATGCAGAAGTCGGATAAGAAACACATAAGCAAGCAGCGGCGAAAAAGGCAGAAAAGCAAGCAGCCAACGTTGAATGTACATAGGGTTTCTTTTAATAAGCCAATGCACATAGGGTTAAGTTAGGGATTGGAATGAATGGTATGGGCTATTTGGGTTTGGGTTGGACCATTTTTTTTTGGACCAGTTTTTTAAAAAGAAAATTTGAGAAAAATGGTGATGAGGAAGGTGGAGGAGAATAGGAGATGATGAAGAAGATAGAGAAAATTATGATGAAGATGATAGAGTAAATATTGAGATATTTATAGAAGTTTTCATACATTTAAATTGATTAAGTGAAATATGTATGATCTAAAAAAATTATTCAGGATCTAAATTGATTAAGTGAAATATATTCAGGCAAAAAAAATTATTAATTATTGATAAACCGGGATTTGGCCGGGGGTCGTTTCCCAGTTCGCTGCAAGATTTTCCTGCAAGACAATGAACCACAGGGGGGTTCCCCTGTGATTCACCTCCGAAGCTTAAGTCTAGCGTGAGTAGCGTGTGAGTAATGAGTTACTTACCTTTCATAGGGTTACCACCTTATATTTATAGGCTTATTGAGGAGAGTCCCCAACAAACCAACTTCCTTGAGAGATATTTTGAGTGATATGGGAGGTGAATCATTGGGCCAAGGGCCTCTTCTGCCAATTGGGCCTCCTAATTATTGGGTCTATTATCACTAGTCCCAACAAAAGAAGTGAAGCTCTGTCCCCATGAGATGTGTCCCCACGAGTGGATGACAGATACAACGTTTTTCGTTGGTTTATTTTGAGGCGCTATGTCCTTCCATTTCTGGTGCTTGGGCGTTTATCCTGATCAGGATTGATTCAAGATGTGTTTTGCACTGCCTGTGCATCTTTGTTGCTTGGGCGCTCACGCGCTTTGATCTCCTTAGCGGCGTCGTGCTATTTGGGCGTTCTTGCCTGCTAAAAGGCTTCCTTGGCCCGATTATGCATTTGCCATAAACTTTGTCATTTGGACACAGTCAAATATTTGGGCTATTACCACTAGCCCCTTCGAAAGAAGTGAGATTGTGTCCCCACGAGGGGAGTCCCTCTTAACGACGTGGTCGTTCGCTCATAATTTCCTGATGGCGCCATTGGCCTCCTCGTTCTGTTTTGAGTATTTTCATGTTCATAGCCCCATGGCTTACGGCGTCCATGATTTTGACGCGCTCGCTGGGGAGGTTTGAGACTTAGTTTCCATTTGATTCTCCTGAAGACCTTGGCGGTCTTTGTGTTAGGTTGCCATGCTTTCCATGAAGTCGCTGGGACTCAATTGTGAGGGCGACGGCCCGTAGTCGTGGGTAAGGACGCCATGCCTTCCACGAGGGTGCTGGGACCCAAAGTTGATGTTTGATACATGCACATGTTTTTGTGGCTAGCCTCCCAAGGGATGATGTCCGCATGGGGTGTGGGTGCCATTTTTAAGATGTTTGGGCGCTGGTTCCCCTAACATGTTTGTTATTAACTTATGCTTGGTTTACTTTGATTTTCCCTACGTTGCAACGCGTTTTTAACTTGCATTTTCGCGATTCGATCGCTATGTTTATTTGCACACTAAGGTGCTGCCTCGTGATGGGCACGCTTCGAGCGTTTTGCGTATCATACGCTAAGTTTTGACTAGTCAACCAAGGGAGGGACGGTCCGCATGGTAGTGAGTGCCATACTCACAAGGCTCCTTCGAGGGCCTTTTCGCTGCTGTGCCGAGGGCGTCCCCTCGAGCAGCGCTGACTTCATTAACGGTTGAAGGAAAGAAAGTAGATTTCATTGATATAAAATCTTAATACAATTGGCGTCAGGGCCTTGCTTTGCCTTGTAACTGTAGTTTTTTGCCTAATTAGGCTCGGTGTGTGTCAGGCGCCTGAGGGGGCGTGACTTTTGTTTCCCTCGCTGAATGTGGATGTTGTTTGGATCGAATTTGTCTGAGGCTTTGTCGCCGATTTTGGCTAGACATCTGTCTACTATAATCTCAGTATAAACTGTTAGTTTAATGATAAATGAATCCAGCAAAAGAATAATAATTAATGTTTGCAGCATAACTTTTTACATTATTGTTTATTTAGAGTATACCACTCTTCTCCTTTCCATGAAATGCTCCAAGTTGGGAAGCTTTTTTGCCTCACCCTACTGAATATCTGCAAAGTTCAAAACGCAAAAATTATCAAATGAATTTAATTGCTCAATCATTTTTATGGGGCGCCCATATCCATAGCAGCGCCTCGCGTACTGCGGCGCTTACGCTTACGACAACGCCCACGCCGGTGTAAGGATTTCCAAGTGCTGAGAAGTGCCTGAGTTCTTAAATAAAGAAGCTGATGAGTCATCACATAATATTGATGCCAAAACAGTGTTTATTAGCATTTATGAGAAAGACTAAAACAATACTGTTTAGCTACGCCTTGCCTTTTGAAAAATAGTACTAAAATCCAGCATTCGATGCGTATTATTGTTCAAATAAGTCCAATTCATGTGAAATTGAGCCAAGGGCCAAAAAGGATTTTATATATCCGTTAAGAAATCCAAGAATGAAAGTACCATGATACCTGACAGTAATAGTGGTATAATGAATTTGAAGCAAAACCCCTGCTCTTAGTTGTTGGGAAATCACAGAGGGAGCGCAGCGGAAGTGGAAAATAAA
>QANZ01053279.1:13505-26630 GCA_003254925.1 Chamaecrista fasciculata | reverse complement strand
TTTTTTTTTTTTTTTAAGTATTCATGTTTATAACTACAAAACATTATAGAGGTGTGTTTGGTATACAGATTGAAAAAATAGACCTGAAATTATGAACTCCAGACTAGAGTAAGCCCGCGTTTGGTACACAAATTAAAAAATTAATCCTAAAAATATTGTATTTTCGAGAATGTCTTAATCCTATAAAATGACACAAATTTACTCTCATGAGGTGGGATTAATCTAATTTCATATATATGGGGTGATTTGATAGCTTGTTTGTTTTTATTTTTTAATTTAATTGAAATAAAAGAGAACAAGACACAATAAACCATTTGCTCCATCTATGATATACGTTATAGCACTGTCTTTTTTTTATTCGTTCTAAAGAAACAAGTGGAAATAATTTTTGTACTACAATATTTTATAAAATCTATTTTTTTAGAGAAACTATTTAAAAAGAATAAAAGAAATCCCATCACATCTGAAGGTGTTAACATGGGGTGCCATCCTGCGTGGATTGATAAAGTTATTTAATTAATTAGTAAATGGGCGAAAAGGTGGCAACGTTAAAATATAATTTGTTGGGCACAAAGGACTAGGTTTTGTAGTGCAAGTGCACGTATCTAAATCAGAATTTATGAATAAACAAAAAAGAAATAAAGAAATGGGCCCTCTTCTCCATTTGCATTAACAACTCTGAAGCGAAGAAAGTGGCGGGAGCAGGGCAGGACAGCCAACTTCCAAATCCATTCCAAGATTGACTGAATAGTGAATCCATTCCAACTCTGAGAATGCATTGTATATTTAATAAAAGAAAAAAGGACAAAAGATTTGATGTAGAGATCATGGCTTGTTTTGCAAGTGCACTTATATATGTGACTGTGAGTACTTTTGGGTTAATTAAAATTAATTGTGCTTCTCATATCTCAATGCGCTTTTGACCATACCATGGTTTCAGCGCGTCTAGGTTCGATTAGTTTACTCTTAAATTCGTGAAGAGATGGTAAACTGAAAAGCACCGTATCTTTTTAGTGTTCTGATTTTGGCTCCTCCCAAGTTGGTTTATTTTTCTTTTTTCTTTTTTTATTTGATTGATTATATATTCTTGGTGATGTATGTGGTTAGAATAGAATAGCGTATAGTAGGAATTGTAAAATGAGGCGTAGATCACGTGGATGGATGCATGCTTGGTGAGAGATGAAGATGGAAGATAGCAGAGCAGAGCATGTTTAAGTCCACGTTACATATTTAGTGAGTTTAGGTTCATTCATGCATGTGCATCAGCAGCGACGTCTCATCTTATGGTGTTGGTGCTGCTCTTGAGTGTTGATTGGGGTCAAATTAAAGTGTCAATTATAAACCCAAAATAAAAAGGCCCATGTCCTACTCCTAACATTAATTAACCAGCGGCATGGTAAATATTATAGGGACCCCACATGCTAGATCTTCCACACCCATTAGTCCATTTCCCACATGCGTACAGCAGCAATATATATATATAGGGAGTCTTCAAACTCTGTCCATATCATACTCTGTTTTTTGGCTTGTATTATCATGTAAAATCAATTATGTATGACTCACTCCAATTTGTCTGTATGTGATCATGTAACCGCAGAAATCAAGATTAGATGGACGGCTGGGGATGACACTGTGGGGCCTGCTTGTCAAATATAATTGGGCAGGGCTGTGACAGGGTCGTGCAATTGGTGTATTCATGATTGCAGGGTTAGAACTTAGAACACAACATCACGCACGTGACTTGTCGCCCAGCCAGGCATGAGCATTAACCCCAGCCAAACACGCCATAGATTTCCCTGTTTTTGCATAATCTCCGATCCTCATTATCTGTATTCTTCAATCAAATGTTTGTTATATATTACCACTAATAAACAAAGTTAGTATCACTAATATATTCATTTGTTAATATATACGTATCTTTTAATAAATTTAAAAAAATGATTTCCCTAAAGTAAATTATTATGCTCTAGATTACTCGGAAGCTAGATATATAGTCAAATTAGACTAGTTAAATGAGATGTAGATTGTTATTAGCATGTGGATCATGAAGTAATGGAATACACTATTTTGTTATAAAGTAATAAGAATAGATGGGGGATTGGGAAAGCGACCCGCTGGATTCGGGACATAATTGTAGTGTTTTGGCTTTCAAGTTTCAATGGGAACCTGCTAGGAAATTGCAGCATTACTTTCCTTGTGCTGGAGCATCATTGGAGATTACAAGATCCTTCGGACATGGAATTCCTTCAGGCCCTACGCCCTATCAGTACTACTCAGTACTTATGCTTTTCATCAACATTTTATTATTGTTTTATGTTTTATTTGCTTATTTCTTTATTTTTGGTTTGGACGGAGCCTTCCTAATTTCTTCATGTTGGTCAATTTGAGTAATTTGCCAGAGGACATATCCATAAACTCTAGTGACACTATTAGTTTATGTATGAACTAGTAGAAGACCCGTGCTTTCGCACGGGTTTTTTCCTTTCAATTTATATAATGGGAAAAAGTTGCACAAAATTTGAAATCATCTTCTATATTTGGAATCAGCTTCTACATTTTTATCTTCAACAATTTGCAGAGAAAAGTTGCATACTAAGTAAAATAGTAATTTGGAGTCTCCTTCTACATTCTTCTAACAGTTTCTAGCTCTTTCCTAAGGACACCAATCTGTCAAAAAAAAAGGCATAACTGCATAAGATGCTTTAGAACAGTCAGATTTATGCGAGAAGTATAAATGCAGAGAAAAAAGACATACTTATGCTACCAAAGGTTCGTAATCAGATACACCAATCTGTCACTTGAATATTGTTATAGAAGCAGAAAAGTCAAACCAAGTCAGAATGAGGTTCTTTAATCAGAAATTCATGTATGCCATTTCAGATTAAAATTTTCTTGATAATTATAAGTGGTCAGAACTCAGAAGGCATCAAAGTTTTTTTAAATAAAAAAGAAAGTAAAGGGTTAAATGTCATGAGTGGATAAAGTAACCTCTGTTTTTAGGATTCAATCACCAAAAATAAATTAAATTAGTAGAAATTGTTCTATCTTTATATTGGCTTAAACAGAGGTTACTTTATATAAAGATAACAGAACATCATAAACATTTCCAATATGTCCTCCTACTCCAACATTACAGTAAATCACCATTTTTTTTTGTTAAATCTCATAACTACACCATAGAACTTCCCATTTATTTCTCTAAGTGTAGGTCACTTCCCATTTATTTCTTTTTGTTAAATCTCATAACTACACCACCGAAATCTAGATTTTTCATGACAGTGTTAACCAAGAGAAGTAGATTATAAGCTATAACACCAGCAGAGAGAATTAAGAGCAGTATATGAAATTGCTACAACAACAGCAGACTAATTCACAGCAGTATATTAAATTACTACAACACCAAATTTATTTATTTGTAAATTACTCTCATCATTTATCCTATAACATTTATATTACTGAGGAATTAAAATTATCTCAAACACACAAAACCCAAAACTATTAAAATGACTACAATCAAGCAACAATTGCAATAAAAATCAATCAACACTTACATACCCAAGTCATGGCTTTTGTGGTTAATCTTTCCAGACATGGTTGCATTAATAGATCATAATTAAATTAAGAAGCAACAACAAATAAACTGACTCAATATACATACATATATGAGTGGGTGAAAAAATTGATCGGAGGCAGTACAGGACATGGCATTTAGATGAAGACTTTATACTTAGTTGAAGCTTTCAAAATTCAGCAGGTCTAACACAATTAAACCAAAGATTCTACTGTTCATGGCATTTCACCAAGTAACAGATAAGAAGCATAAAAATGTTATCGACACTGTTGTAAAGCAGAGAAATTGGACAGCTAAGACGCATGTCTCCTTCACTATAATACATTACTACCAAGAGAAAGGAAAATGGTAACTTGTAAGAAAATAATACCTGATCAAGGGAGTCTCTTCTCCTTCTAGACATTTCAGATTCACAAGTTTAAATGTCCTGAAGTCAAACAACCTATCAAGACAGTTGACACAATTTTTATTCTTATTACAGAATAGAGACACAGGATAAACATATAATTATGCTACACCTGTAGGTCTTAAAAAAAGGAGCTTGGACCATTCCCTGAAATTTAACATATAGAAAGAAAAGCTTCAACTACACTTGAATTATATGGAAACAATAAAACAGTCATACCAATCTAGTACTTACCCATCAACGTCTTGAAGGTGTCTCCCATCCTGCATCCTAAAAATTTGTTGTAACAGATACTCGTCATCCAATCCTAAAAATTTTGCAAAGACAAAAAAATTAACTACATGAGACAACATAAAAGTCAAAATGACATACTAAACATAAGTACTCTTGAAGAAAACTCTTCAAATGAAGTCAGAATATTGAGTAATGTAGTCAGGATATTGGATAATAAAATGCAATCAGTAGAAGTTTAGGTTTGTGGACGAAAAGCTTTCTTTCTAAATATAGTGAAAAATGTCTCATTTGCTTGAACTTGATTTGTACAAAGCACACAAAATTTGACCACCCGTATACTAAATTCAAAAACAAAAAACAGTAAAAGATGAGAGAGAAATGAAAGTTTCACATGACGTTGAGAGTTCTTGTACAACTATAACCTACACAAAAAAAAAGACTAAGATTCCAGTTTTGCACAATCAATGATTCTACAAATCATGAACCTTCAATACATATACAAAAATAGTATCACAATGAAATTAAGGATTGTGCTCTCCTCAAAGAACATTTGACAGCATTTGTCATCAAGAAGTAAATGCAGCAGATAAATAGTTTGAGATAAGGTTTGGAATTAATTACCCATGAAGGCGACCACCATGGATGCTAATCCCAAGTAAACAAAATATAAACTGTACTGTTGACCAAAACAAAGGAAAGATATTATAATTATTAAGGAAGAAGGTATATATAATATATATACATACAAAGAGTGTATAAGTGAAGTATATATATATATAAGCTATAATCTAACCTTTTCAACTTCAGACATGAAATTGCCACCATGGTGTTGGGTATTCCCGTAACCCAAGCTGTTCATAATACGGCTAACATATATGAGCAATACGTTTTGACATGCATACATATGAGTCAAATTTAATTTTTTGGCTGAGACAGATAATGGACTTGAGGCTTAACACAACTTGGACACCTGAAAATCCCATCTTGATATACCAAAACTCCAAAAGTCATTTCCTAAAGCTTTTAGTAATATATAAACAATTTGAATTATCTTACTTAACATTGTGTTGCTAAGATTTGTTCAAATGTCCCCAGTTTTGTTCAAATGGGGATCCAAAGCCAGCTCTGTCATCCCACCATCCAGTGAGCCACTACTTCCTCTGAAAAATTTATACCACCAAAAGAAAAATGAGCAAAACTAAAGCAAAGCAGAAAAGTTTAGGGATATATAAACCCAGAAAATTTAAAGATATATGGTAAAGTCAAGAACCTAAGCATATAATGTTTTGTAGCATGATGGGTCAGACATCAATAAAGTGAAGAAAGTATGATATACTGCCAGACTTTTGTTTCCCCTGGAATTGGAGCAACCTTGCAAACCTTTAACACAAATAGTGGACATATAAGTCAATCAACAAATTAAAATGTTTCACAAATAAAAGGCTAAAATGCTTACTTGCAGAAACTTGTTCTTCATTCTGTCTCCAAAAGTCTTGAAACAAAAATCTGCAAAATCTTTCCTGTAAAATTTTTGAAACTTTCATCAGATACCATATATATATGAACATACATACTTATAATAAGAACTTATTTCAGTAGGAAAATATGCTTGTTGAACTTACACTACATTGCGGCTTAATAGACCATTGTATCTCAACTCAAGAGCTAAGGGAAGATCATAATGGTAGAGATTTGCATATGGAGTAATGCCTGAAAGAGTTTCAGATTGTCATAAGTAGTCCAGGGACTTTTTTGCACAATAACTAAAGTTTAAGGGAGGATTAATGCATTTTATCCAAATAAATAGTAAGTCATCATTTACCTAGTTGGAGCAAGTAATCGATCAACCTGTTGTAATAAGCAACGTCTTTCCAATTCACTTGAGCATTTCCATCTACATTAGCAGTTTATTTGAATTATTACAATTTTTGAGATTTTTATTAAATGTAATTGTAATATGCATACAAACCACAACTAAATGCATTCTTATAAGAAAGGAAATAGCACTATAATCAATTAGTCTGATTTATAGGGATTAGATTATAGCTTGTATCAAGGGATTATTATTCCTAATATAGAGCTAACATTCTTTAACAACATAGTATACATTAAAAAACACCTAGAAATCATTCAATTTGATAAAAAACTTCCTTCAACCCAAAATACTAATGGCTAAAATCACCTTCAAGCCAAATTCATCCTAACTTTTTGGCAGTATCCATCTATCTTCACCAAATCATCAATAAGAGCAACCAATAACTCATTTGGGTTATAAATAAAAATCTCCAATATCAAAACAATATCAGATTCTTCAATCAACCACTTAGCACAGTAATATATATTTTAATGTAAAGGACCAAAACGCAAAGTGTACAAAATAATATGGATCAAAAACAGAGTATTGACGAAATAAATGAAGCAACCAAATAAATGAGCAAGCTAGCGCAATAAAATTCCTAATGTGAGGAAACAAATTAAACCCATACCCAACGATGACAGGATCAGACAATTTCATTTCAGATCTTCACAGTTTAAACCCATACCTTTGTCTCTTTCAAACAATTTCATTTCCGATCTCAAGAGCAAGCGGCGGCGGCGGCAAACTGAGCAAGCAACGAAGAAGAAGAAGAAGAAGAAGAAGAAGAAGAAGAAGAAGAAGAAGAAGAGGGATAGAGAAAGAGAGAAAGAGAGAGTGAGACGGAGGGATAGAGAGAGAGAGAGAGAGAGAGAGAGAGAGAGAGAGAGAGAGAGAGAGAGAGAGAGAGAGAGAGAGAGAGANAGAGAGAGAGAGAGAGAGAGAGAGAGAGAGAGAGAGAGAGAGAGAGAGAGAGAGAGAAGGCAGAGGAATTTGAATTGGAATTGTAGTTTGAAACTGAAAATTTGAAATTTGAATGGGATTTGAAATTTGAAATTAAATGATGATGATATTTTGGAGAAGAAAGAAACACATAGGCTAAAGGCGGGATGAAGAAAAATCTAGAGAAGAAAGAAATTGTAAATTGCAAAGTTTTTAATTTTTATGTAAAAGGAGGACATGTGTCAGCGTATTAGTGCAAGTGAGGATTACAAAATGTCAAAATTGATGACATGTGTCTAGAGAAAAGCTTAGATTGTAGAAGATAGAGATAGAGATAAATCCTTGCTCTTGGTCATAGGACCACCCGCACAAACCTCAATGCGATTTATCCAACTCTTTTCATTGATTTTATGACAAATTTTTTGTAGAGTTAAAATAAAAAAAATATTTTTAAATTATATATAATTATTTAAAATTAGTAAACATATAATTCTTGAAATAATTTAAAATAAAAAATAATAAAATTCTTAAAATAAATTTTTGCTAGAAAACTTAAGTCTCTAACTAATTATTATTTATTTAAAAAGAGGAGCTCCCCTGCTTAAAAATTTTGTAAAGTTGAAATCCAAGAAAAGAAATAATTACTGCTAAGTTGCAAAAACCCCTTAATTTTCTACTTTTTGTTATAAGGTAAGTTTTGTTTTTGTTAGTGTGAATTCATATTCCGGCACGGAACATTCGAATTGGTACAATACAATGAACCTAAGAGAGAAAAAATCAATGAGGTGAATGAACACACACAGACTTTAATCAGTACTATTAGAATATGAGTGGATTTATTCAATTTACAAACTTGTATGGTAGATTTTGTTGGGCGGAAGCGCAACCCACACAAGAAATAAAGGAAGAGGAAACGAAGAAACGAACACAAATCTTTAACGTGGTTCGGTGCCTCAAGACCTACTCCACGGCCCCATCTGGGACAAAATTCACTATTTGTAATTTTTGCACGGAAAAATTACAAACCCTCCTCAATACAATTTTTGACTGGAGAAAATTGCAAACCCTCTATCAAAAATGACTCACAACTACCCAAACCCTAATACACCCATTAGGATTTCTATGTAAGTTGTGGTTCCTTAGAAGCTCATATCTCACTCATATTTATACAAGCCTCACACCCCCTCAATGTTTTTCCCAACCGATGTGGGACTTTCAATGACTAAGCCCAACAAATCCTCCCTTCATTTAAAGTCTCACATAATCAAGCTCTATCAGACAAAACTGACCTCTCTAAATTCTCAGCTTTTCTGATCTTCATCTATTCTCGGAGAACACTCTAGTCCTCCCTCAAATAAACTGTGTGACATCTCCTCGTCGCTTGCACAGCATCGTCAGCACGGCATCTCTTCACCTGCATGACATCTCTTCTTGCTTGTGTAGCATCTCTTCGTCACCAACACAGTATCCTCTCATCACATACGTGGCATCCCCTCGTCGCTTGCATAGCATCGTCAGCACGGTATTTCTTCACCTTCATGACATCTCTTCTTGCTTGTGCAGCACCTCTTCGTTGCCAACGTAACATCTCATCACTTGCACAACCTCTCCTCATTGCACACACATATCCCTCTCCATTACTCATCATACAATGCATATTCAGACCCTCCAACCAAATAGTCCTAAATCATGCATTGCCACAACATAAAGTCCGCTCTCCCATCAAATAACAGAACTTTAAACTTCAAGGTTGCCATCATACAAACAGACAACCAATAACCAACACCACAAAACAGACAGCCAATAACCAGCACCACAAGCAACCAACAACCACAAACAGTCTAACAGACAACCACTCCAAATTCCAGAAAACTAACTTCAAAACTGGAATTAAAATCAAAAGCTAGACTGAACCAACCTCTCTTGATGTTGCAGTGCCGGAATCTTCTGCTAACTGGCTGACCCACTTGCTCCTTCCTCTCCCTTCTTCCTCCCTGGACTTCAACCACAGCTCTGATACCACTTGTTGGGCGGAAGCCCAACCCACACAAGAAATAAAGGAAGAGGAAACGAAGAAACGAACACAAATCTTTAACGTGGTTCGGTGCCTCAAGACCTACTCCACGGCCCCCTCTGGGACAAAATTCACTATTTGTAATTTTTGCACGGAAAAATTACAAACTCTCCTCAATACAATTTTTGACTAGAGAAAATTGCAAACTCTCTCTCAAAAATGACTCACAACTACCCAAACCTCAATACACCCATTAGGATTTCTATGTAAGTTGTGGTGCCTTAGAAGCTCATATCTCACTCATATTTATACAAGCCTCACACCCCCTCAATGTTTTTCCCAACCGATGTGGGACTTTCAATGACTAAGCCCAACAGATTTATGGTTGAGAAATCAAACAACTTTAAAGAGACTATATATTATTAACATACGGTTGAAAATATTAGAAAAATGAATGTCGTTAACTCTCATAATCTTCAAAATTATTGGGAGATTTAAAATTATTTTTATTTATTTATCCTATGATTAAATGTTATCTTTGTAAATCATATAAATAGGGGATATATATACAAAAGTTGAAGGAGTCCTTCAAGTGAATTGATCACAATATACTTGTTTTTTTTTATCAAGTGCATTTGGCATCCTAGGTGAACGAAAACAGCTAGGAGAAATGTAAAAATTAATTAGTGAAAGAGGTAAGCATTGAGTAGTTAGAATATATAGAAGGATAGGGTTGGTTTGAGGGTATTTTCCACAAATGAAAGGCATGACTCATGACTCATGAGTAGGGGTGGCAAATGGTTGGGTTGGGTTGATTTTTGGTAGAGTCGTAAATGGTTGGGATCATAAATGGGTCAATGACCCATTTATATTTTTTAAATTGGTCTTAGGTGGGTCATGACCTATAAAATTAAGGGTTGACCCAACCCAACTATGAACCTATCTTAAAGTATTTATATTATTTAATTTATAAACTAATTAATTAAAATAATTTTTAAATTATTCAAATTTAAGACTAAATAGTATTCTTTTTTCAGATTTTGGACTGATTTTCAATTTTCACCTTTTTCATATTTCTAAAAATTATATTTTGACCCCAATTATTTTTAAAAATTTTCATTTCAGTCCTCAAATATCATGATCTAGGGACTTTTTTGTAAATTTTGAAAATATTTAGGGTCATTATGTAATTTTTGCAAAAATTTGCAAAATTCATCTTCCTTCCATTGAACTCATGGTTTGGTGGGACTAAAATGCACTTTTTTTTCCAAATTTATGACTAATCTGTAATTTTATCCTTTTACCAATATTTTCCAAAATTACAATTTTGGTCCAAATTTTTTTTATAATTTTCATTTTAGTCCTCAAATATTATGGTTTAGGGAAGTTTTTGAAAATTTTGAAATTTTTTGGGGGACATTTTGTAATTTTTGCAAAAATTTATGAAATTGTATATTCACCCCCTTTCATGAAACTACGTAGTTTTGATGGGTCAATTTTGGACCCAACCCATCTTGACCCATTATCTAAATGGGTTGGGTTGAGTTGGTTAATTTTGTGGTTGGGTTGGTGGGTAATGGGTTGAGATTGTCACCCCTACTCATGAGGCACCCTCTCTTGCAAGCATATTTGGCTTTTGTTTTTATTGGGTAAAAAATATTCATATATTGAAACAAAAACAAAGCAATAAGAACATCAAAGTTCTTAATCTATATTCTCATTAGCTGTCATAGGAATCCAAGAAACAGAAAAACCTGGGATCAAAACAGAAAGCGAAACAATATCCTCAATAATAGGATTGCATCTCCAATCAGGACAGCAAGATAGAGTGATAGACCTTTGTGCTCTTATTAAACTTTGTCTTTCACATTTTTATTTTTTTGCTCTAAATTTATTTAGTACTTACTTTGGTCTTTCACTTGCCTCCCTCCATACTCTTTTTTTTTTTGGACAATTTTCATTGATGGAGAAAATAGCAAAAAGACTACACAGGAGGACAACTAAGGTAAAAATCTAACAACGAAATCCCAACCTTACCTTCCATACTCTTTGAATTCTCATATTTCTTATTTTCAAGTATATGCGCTCAACTCTAGTTTTTATTTAAGTGTTTTAGAAATAAGAGTCATCAATTGGCCCAAAGCAAGAACAATACATAACCTTCTGGCTGAGGTCCATGGATCTTATGACCTCTATCTCTCATGGGCTAAGCATTTGGATATCTTATGTTCCTTTTTCATGAAAGTGCAGCAGTTCAACATAATCCCAAAGAAAAGTATCATTCAAGGAAATTCGATTAAGGGGAAAGGATTCACTTCTTGTTCAGGACATCATCAACATTTGTGACAGCAGCAATTATTTATAGGATCTCTTCTACACCTCATTCGTTTGATTTCTCCTTTGTCTTGCGTAATTCTGTTATGTCTTCTTGTAATATTTTATGCTACTTCTAAGCCTTCTTTTTAGACCAAAAATAAAAAAAAATAAAAAACAAAAGGAAGCATTTCAATTCATTTTATAATTTAATTTCTTTTTTTTTTTAATGACTCTTTCCCCCCTAAAATAGCCACCGGTAAAAAGAAAATCCTAAAAATTATCAAAATGACTTTTAAAAGGGAAAAAAACACTATTTTGGTACTAAGCTTTATATTAACTGTTAATGTTAATTTCATTTTTTTTGTCAATTTCATGTCTACTATTTTATATTTTAGTCAATTTTATTATTCTCTCTTACTTATAATGTAAAATTGATAAAATTAAAAATTTAAATTGTAACTCAAATTAAAAATATAATAAAATTTGTCATTAATTTATTAAAAGAATTTGATATAAAGATGAAATTGACCCTAAAAAAACACATTTGTACCCTTTTAAAAGGTTAACATGATTTTTTAGTTTGGTCACCACGCAAAATTCTAAAGTTTCAGACTGGAAGCCCCGGTTCCCTGTTCCCCTTCAATTGGAATATGTATTTCACTATTTTGTTTTGCATCTGGTCTAAGTCTAAATTCTAAAGCCTATTTTGGCCCCCAAAAAAAAATTCTAAAGCCTATTTGGCTATTTCTCTTTCCTTTTTTTTTTTTATAACCGCCTTAATTTCTCTTCCACATTGAGCGATTATGTTATATAGTATACTCTGACTTGACTCAACCTATTCCACCTTTTTTCTTTTCTTTTTGGATTATTATAATGTTGTACTTGTTCCTCACGCACAAGTCTTCTACTCAATACAAAGTTAGTTTAGTCAAAGAAATTTTTTTAATTCATCAGCTGATTTGACTTGTGTAAATTGTGGAGAACATTCAGATATATAAATTTTTTTTTTGGTTAAGTTGTTATTTAAAATAGGCCAAAGTCCTATTTTGGTCCCCCAATTATGCTCCTTGTTTCAAATAGGTCCCCAGTTATTTTTTGTTCCATATTGGTCCTCCAGTTATGCAAAACTTGAAAAAGTTGGTCCCTCTAACGTTTTCCATCCATTTTTCCGTTAAAAAAAGAGGAAAAATAAACTTTCATCCCCAAAAGTTTTATTTTCTTATATTAAAGTTCTTTTCTTTTTATAATAGAATCAAAACATAAGAAAATGAAGTAAATTAAGATTTTAAGTGAATTTACCCAAAAACACAAAATAAATCTCTCTCTCTCTGATTCCCCCCTCTCTCTCTCTCCCACCGTGCCGGCATCCGTTCCTTATTCCCCAACACCACCACCACCGCACCCTCCTCCACTCTCCTCAATTTCCAAGCCAAACAGGAACCCTACTCCGTCGTCACGTTAGACTTGTCCGACGACGGCGATGATCGGAACTCGTCGGTTCATCAACGGAGGACAACGATTCGGCGGAGAGCGACGGTTTTCTGGCCAGATTCGCGAAGTTTTCGGAGTCTGTTCGTGAGCTCGTGATTCTTGATCGGAGCTCGACGGTTTTCGCGGAGGAGCTCGTCGCCGGCGTTGATCGACAGAGGCGGCGGAGAGCGGCGTTTACTGGGAAGATTTTTCGGAGTTCGTTTGCTGAGTTCATGATATTACCGGCGAGTTTTTTTTTTTTCTGGGTTTGTAGCACATCCGACGGCGGTTTGCGGCGGGACCTGGACAGACTCGAT
>QANZ01053279.1:0-13330 GCA_003254925.1 Chamaecrista fasciculata | reverse complement strand
AGAGAGAGAGAGAGAGAGAGAGAGAGAGAGAGAGAGAGAGATTTATTTTGTGTTTTTGGGTAAATTCACTTAAAATCTTAATTTACTTTATTTTCTTATGTTTTGATCCTATTATAAAAAGAAAAGGACCTTAATATAAGAAAATAAAACTTTTGGGGATGAAAGTTTATTTTTTCTCTTTTTTTAACGAAAAAATGGATGGAAAACGTTAGAAGGACCAACTTTTTCAAGTTTTGCATAACTGGGGGACCAATATGGAACAAAAAATAACTGGGGGACCTATTTGGAACAAGGAGCATAACTGGAGGACCAAAATAGGACTTTGCCTTTAAAATAAAACTCAATATTCCACCTACAATGGAGTAAATTAAGCAAGATCTACAGAAATGAAAACGATTGTTTCTAGACACGTTTGCCTTCTTCTCCAAGCCAAACTGGTGCAAGCATCATAAACAAACAGATATTATATTGAAGAAAGTGTATCTTTCAAAAGTTTTCCTTTAGAAGATAAGGAGGAATAAATGACCCAGGTTACAATAAAATAAAATAATATCTGGTGATTCTTGTGCATATGTACATAATCAAGCCCTCTGGTATATAAATTTGCGTAGTTTGAGAGTTAGCAAGCATCAGTAGTGAACCTAACAGATGAAGATGGATGGTTTAGTGCTATATCCTCCATTAATGCTGGCTTTGGTGTGTCTTCTTCTCCTTTATGGTGTCCTAAAAGGCTTCCATTCTCTATGGTGGAAACCCAGAAGGCTACAAAAGCACTTAAACCAACAAGGAATTAAGGGTACCCCTTACAGAATTCTGATTGGAGACATGAAAGAGTTTGTGAAGCAGATAACTGAAGCCTGGTCCAAACCCATGAGCCTAAATCACAAGATTGTTTCAAGAGTTGATCCATTCACTCTAAATAATGTGCACAACTATGGTCATTATTCTGACTTAAATTTATTTGGTCATTTTAGTTTAGTTTCCTGAGGGATCATGATCTTAATGCTTTTGAAATAGTAATTATTAGTGTTAGATGTCCATGTTTGTGAAGTACAACGTTGTTATTGATTACTGGTTTTATATTCCTCAGGGAAAGTATCAATGTTTTGGTGTGGGACAAGTCCAAGGTTGATCATCAAGGATCCAGAAATGATGAGGGAAGTGCTGTCTAATAAGCAGGGTCACTTTCAAAAGCCACCATTGAATCCTAACATTCTCATTATAACGAAGGGTTTGACAACATTGGAGGGGGAGAAGTGGGCAAGACGTAGGAGAATTCTTAATCCTGCATTCCACCTAGAACAGTTGAAGGTACTATTTCGAGGACACCTATAAGGACTATTCTAAAGAGAGTTCGAGTGCACAGACACTTGAGTTCTAAACCGTTGGAGAATTGCATTTGTATAACAACATGGGCAATAATTTAGAGCATACTATTGCTTGAGCACAAATCACAAGTCTTGTTTGGAGTCAATTTTAATTTATAATTTATTTTTTTATATTACATAGAGCATTTATGATGAGAGATAAAAGAACAAAACTCTCATTTGCTATATCTACGCTGTTTTTGATTGAAGTGGATTCTCTGTATTTTGGTTGTCTGCATTTTGTGTGTATTTTAGAGAGACAAAGAGAGAAGTAGAGAGAGAAAGTGTAGGTCCCACAAAATAATAAATATATGGGACCTACACTTTCTCTCCTTACCTCTTCCTTTATCTCTCTAAAATACACACAAAATGTAGAGGGTAAATTGGAGAGGATCCAAGTCTGTTTAGCATAACCCTAACAACATTTAAAAAAGAGTGACACTTTGGAGCATTTGATTGCTCCAAAATATTACCTTTCAACCAATCAAAACCCTTGTATGGAATATAGAATATTTATGAGGAGAGTTTCACTCGTGCTCTCTATGCACTGCCCTCTAAAAAAGTGTTACCCTCTAAAAAAATAGAACTTTTTTAACACAAATCTCAAATGCTTTTTTTATCCAATGATTGAAAGTTCGAGTCTAGAGAGACTGAGTCTCTTAGAATCCTTTCCATACTTGTAAACTGAATTTCAATCTCTTTTGCAAAAGCTACCAGAAATGAACTATTCTCTTGACTTGGAATGTGTTATCTCTTGAAAGGAAATGTTACCGGTATTCTCAGTTAGCTGTAGCAAGATGATAGAGAGGTGGAAGAAGATGACTAACCTTGAAGGGAAATCTGACATTGATATGTGGCCTGAGCTTCAGAAGCTTACAGCTGATGTTATTTCCAGAGCAGCATTTGGTAGCAACTATGAAGAAGGAGAGAAAATCTTTGAACTTTTGAGAGAGCTCACCATGCTAGTGGTTGAAGCCATGCAGACCTTGTATCTTCCCGGTTTCAGGTTCAAGACCATCTTCGTAATTTCTTAACTTTTGTTTGAATTCTAATGAAACTAGGCCAGTAAGTAGTAAGCTTGAGTCAGATTTTTAGTTACTTAATCATCCATTGTCATTGTGTAGATTCATCCCAACAAAGAAGAATCAGAGAAGAAAAGAACTGGACGGAGAGATCAGATCAATGTTAAGAGATTTGATGCAGAGGAAAAAACATGCCATGAGACATGGAGGAACTAGGGATGATGACTTACTAGGTCTGCTTCTGCAATCAACCCCAGAGAACAATGGTGAGATGAGTGAAGAAGATATAATAGAGGAGTGCAAGCAGTTTTATGTTGCAGGTCATGAAACAACTTCGAGTTTGTTGACATGGACAATGGTAGTACTAGCCATGCACCCAGACTGGCAAGAAAAGGCAAGGAAGGAGGTCCTACAAATTGGTCACAATCAGGAATTGGACTTCAAAACCTTGACCAACTTCAAAATTGTAAGTATATCCCTAAAGACATATAAACCTTACTTCCTTTTAGTTATGTCACACCCCGTTCAATTTTTTCGCCTTTCACTAGCATCACATGTAAATACACAGAATCCCTTAAGATACTATTAGCAACATATGCATAGACATTGTTGAGAATAGAAAATCATCAGTTTTAATAAAATTGAGCCTATGTTTGCTTTGAGAAAGGCAATAACATTACCCGCGGCCCAAACTATAGAGATAGTTTCAGGTATGCTCTTAAACTTTTCTTGACAACATTAGTTTTTAGAGTACAATTGAATCAAATGTAAAAATTTCGGAATACAATTGATCCAAAAAAAAAAAGAAAATATAGGTATATCTGAAATGACTCCTATAGTTTAGGGGTATCAATAGTGCTTTTACCTTTTTGAGAAAAGAAAACTCCCATCACTAGCATAAAAGAGAGGTTGGAAGGAGCCTTTTTAAAGTGTTTAGGAGAAATACGAAAGATGAAGGCCTAGAAATATCAATTACTACTTTCCAGACAACAGTTGCATTGAATTCATCAAACATTTATAAAACACCAAATTTCTGCAGATAAACATGATACTGTATGAAGTTCTGAGGCTATATCCACCAGTAATTGCTCTGTATCAACACACATACAAGGAAACCAAGATAGGAGATATTACCCTTCCAGCAGGAGTTGATGTTACACTGCCAATTTTGCTAAGTAATCATGATACTGAAATTTGGGGCGACGATGCAGAAGAGTTTAAACCAGAGAGATTCTCAGAAGGAATCTCCAAGGCATCTTCTAAGGAACAATTAGCATTCTTTCCTTTTAGTTGGGGATCAAGGACATGTATTGGCCAAAATTTTGCCATGCTAGAAGCAAAGATGGCTTTAGCCATGATTTTACAGCATTTCTCATTGGAGCTTACTCCTTCTTACGTTCATGCTCCTTATACCGTTATGACTCTTCAACCACAACATGGAGCTCAAATCACACTGCATAATCTCTAGCTGCTGTAAGCTAGCCTCTGTGTGTTTCCATTTAGTAAACTAGGTCATGGTGTTGAATAGATTCTATTTCCTCATGTCATTAGTAATGTTGTGACGTTTGCCTAATATTTGATGTTTGAGTAATAAGAACTCATCCCTCAGTATTTTAGTTGAGTTCCTTAGAAAAAGTTACTGTTTTGATGAACTTACCCTGTTTGTCACCCCAGTTATTGAGAGTTGAACGTGTTAATTCACCTTAAATGCATTTAGAGATTGCATTTGCTTCAAGATATATATGGCCAACCTGCAAAATCTATGTTTGAAAATACGAAAGACAACGCAGTACCATGACTGGGACTCTTGAATGCTAACATACTCATATTTTGCTAGTTTGATAACTATGTTGAAATTTTAGGGAAAAATAAAGAAAAGCAAACATAATGGAGCTTCATAAGATACATTGACAATATCAGAAATAGGAATTATGGAGATAGATTACATGAACAACTCTTTTGCTCAAGTACGCCAAAGTTTCCTTTTGTAACTCTATCTTTTTCATTTCTTTGGGTCCAATTAAAAACAAAACTTCTTATTGTCTTCTTTTCAAATCTTGGTATAAATAAATCAAACAATATCGTGGTCACCAAAAGAAAAGAAAATAAATAAAACAAAATTGTAAATATAAAAAGCAATGCTATGTCAGAAACTTGTTGACTTCATCATAAATCATCCATACTGCTTAATATGGCATCAACATCTGGGGTTATAGTGACATGCTTGCTGATCTCTCCAATAGTGCAACATTGCTTTTCGGCAGTATTGATCGCAACAACGTCTTGAGCAAACACACAATCCATACCTGAGGAAACCTGCAACCATTTCGGAAAATTCCAAGAGCAACAATGAAGTTATGTGTTCTGTACGTGACTCAACATCTAAAAAAATAATTTCTAAATTAATAAATATTTTCAAATTTCAAGCACCGTTAAATTTAATTTTATTTTATAGTTTAGACTTTTGAGCATTTTTTATTTATCGAACTTTCAGAGTTTCTCCTATTAATTCAAATCCCACCCAATCGTGCACCTGATTATAGTTAGAGAGTCTCCTAATAAAGGAAGCTGCGTTCACAAAGTTTCAAACTCAAAATTTTATTTAAACGATATTAAACCGCTTACCACTTAAACTAATTCTGCCTTGGTGACTTTTGAGCATTTAAAGAAGAAGATTTGATATATAAAATTTGGATCTACACACAGTAATTTAGCTTCTGAACTTACATCATAAAGGGTATCGCCAAGCTTCAGCTTTACTGCACCACTCTTGTATAATAGCAATTTACCCATTAAGCCAGATGGTAACCCGTCCAAATTACAGGGCCTGTCCACTTTAGGCGCTGCAGGAGGTTTGGAGGTCCCAGCTGCATCCTTGACGCCAGAAGTAGCTGATTGTCTAACCATGGGCAAAGATGGTGGAAACTGAAGCAAAAATAAACTTGGCTCTGGATTCTCCTCCTACCAACAATTTAAGCAAAGAATAAAATGATAAATAAACTGACTTCAACATAATGAAATTTGAGTTTTAATTTCTGATTTCAGGTTACTTACCAATAAACCAAGCTCCCTTGCCGAGTTTGATGAATTTTCATCATAAGTTAAGGATTCTGCAGCCTCCCCAAATTCGTCCTCATCAAGAAGTTCTATCACAAACAAATGCAAATTAAAGACAATAGGTATTGCACAATACAAAGCAACCTTCAAACTAACTGAAATAAATCCTTAACTCCAGGAGAAGAAGAAAAATTAATTAAGTGTTCAGTTGACAATAAATGGATTGCACCACAAGTCTATAAACATCATGGTTTGGACTTTGGAATATACCTGGGTTTCCTGAATACGGCCTCCTCAAAGGAAGAGAAACTGGATAATTACTGTAATAGTCCTGCAGCGGAATCCAGCAAATCATTAGCTCAAGTACAACAAATACACGCAGATGTGCCTCCAAATGCACAGACAGCAGAGAAAGATTGAATCAGTAAATAAATAACATTTCCTTTTTATATGACTCAGAATATGCTCACCCATGGTTCTTTGTATTCTTTCTCTCTAACACCTGAGGTAAAAGCATCACAGCCAAACTGTTATTAAAAGGATAAAGCAGTGATCTATTAGCCACAAAGGAATATGAGAGACCGCTTGAATGGCGGCATACCATTGAAGGTTGGCTGAGAGCTGTTACTCCCACCCCATCCATACGATTTGATCGAAGTTGATGAACCTCCAATACCAAAAGCAATTTGTGAAGCCGACACTGCAACCCAAAAAGTTTTTAGAAACAAAAGGAATTTTGCTGATCCTAGTATCCTACATTAATCAAAACTACATCATGTAAGGCATCATTTTGAGATCCCTATGTCTAAAATGATAAGGGGTCTATAAACCAGATACAGAGCAATCAAATTGAGATCCCACATTAACTTCTGTTGTGGAAGGAAGCTGCAAAGGCATCCAACATGGGAATGATAAAAACAGTTGAGATGGTAAATTCCTGCATTGCTATTCACCATATGAAGAAAACAATATCACACACAAAAGATAAAGATGTTATAGCAAAGTTGAATTTATTGGTTTTCATTTAAATTTGGTCTCTTAAATGACGGTTATAAATCAGTTTACCATTTATCCAGTTACATTATATAACTAAAACATATCTGTGCAATTTCACTTTAAGGATTAGATAGAAGAAGATAATATGTTTTCATTGTGAAGTTATCAAGACAAGAACCAAGAGAGAAAAAATTCCCTTAATATGAAAACAGAAAACCAGTGCTCAATGTATTAAAACAACAGAAAAGGGATGAAATAATTTCAAAACAGAACGAAGTGACAGACTACACCTTTTTTCTCAACCTTAGGCTTTCCCTTCATTGAACCCTCCTACAAGGAAGGCAGACATTTTCAACAGAAAATATCAGTGAACAAGAAAAAAGAATCGGGGAAAACGATCAAATTGAGGGTAGAAATACATTGAAACGGCGCAGCAAATCTCTAGCTTGAACAGCATCATCATCCTCAACCGCTTCACTGTAATGACAATCCAGATAGAGGAAGAACAAATTAGACGGAAGTTAAAATGAGTAATTGTAAAGTAAATCATTTTAAAGTGAATGTGGCACTCGCACATACGTCTTGACTTCTTTCTTAGGCACTCGACGAGGTGGAGCTTTTGGTGCAAATTTTACCTGCAATTATTCATCAAGAGAACAACCTTCCAATGAATATTTTGAACTTATGAAATTCAAAGTGAGGTTAAGAACAAAAAAGAATGACTAAGTAAAACTAAACAAAATAAAAACATACCTTCCTTCGGGCACCAGCAGTTTCCTTTGAATCCATAATAATATTAGTTTGATCCTGAACAAATACGAGCATTATGCAAATATTATATCACTCAAACTTCAAAAATACAGAAACCAATCACAAGCGGGATGCTAACGTTGCTGCTCACCCTAATACAATGGAGGAAGAAGGCGATGAACGCGCCACACGTAGCTGCAAACGCTGATGGCTGATGCTTCTTTCTGCTCTTATAAGTATCAAATTTCTAGTGGTAACCGCCATTTACTTCTCTAAATGGGCTTTTTAAAAAAAAAACAAATGAAATAATTCTAAACATTAAAATGGGCTTTACTATCACCATAGGCTTAGAGGAAGCAAATAGTTTTGTACTAAAAAAAAAAAAAGTAAGCAAAGAGTGAAAGCTTAGGTTTCTTTTTTTCGTTGGGGTCCATAATAGTGAAAAGTTAGTGACAAATCATTAACTTTTTCTCTCCAATTCATACTAATGAGGTACTAAACAATTTGAAAAAATAAAATAAAATTCTGAGTAGATCAATTTTATAATTGATATGCAAATTCATAAAAGAACGTAAAAAATGTTATATTTTCATAAATGACTTGATTTTATGAAACTTGAGTTTAATATGCTCGTTTAAGAGGATGAGATTATTTTAGGTTAAAGGGGTGATTTTGGTTTTAAATTTATGCGGTAATATTCATTTTAGTCTATTATGTTTCAAAATTTTTAAATTAGTTGAAAATATTGATAAAATACTTCATTTTGGTCCCAAAATATTAAATATGGCTCGTTTCAAGTTTAAACGTGACGAGTTTAGAGCTACGTATTTTTCTCAAAGAGTACTTTGTCTATTCAGTTGGAGCTATAAGCAAAAGCTATCAAATTGGTCCTAAAAGTAGATCGCTTCTTTCATGGACAAACAAGTAAAGTTGATCATATTTCTCTCGTTTTAAGTTTGAATACGACAAATTCAAAGCTATAAGTTCCTCTTAACAAGTCATTTGAACTTGAAATAAGAAACAAGAGAAATATGACCAAATTCAACAGTTTGTGACCAAAATGAAATATTTTACCGATACTTGGGACCAAAATGAAATATTTTACCGATACTTAGGACCAAAATGAAATATTTTACCAACATTTCAGACCAATTTGAACATTTTGAAACATATAGGACCAAAATGAACATTAAGACATACATGTAGGACCAAAATAACCCTTTGACCTTACTTTTATTTCATGAGATTAGATTATTTTATTCTAATTAAATTGAGTAACCTGTCCTTATAAAAGTTAACTTTTTTCCTCAAATTTTATTTTTTTTTATTCAAATTTTGTTAATTGTGCTTTTAGTATGAGTTTTATCTTTTGTTATTTTGAGAACTATACTTTGAATTAATAGTTTTAAAGACATCTTTAATATTACTTGTAAATTAAAATTATAATATAATTATTTATTACCATGTAAAAATACAATATATTTTTTTTTCAAAAGTACATATATATGTAGAAAGAAAAGTCAGGGAAACAATAAATATTTTTAAATTATTAAAGTTGAACTAAATATAAGAATACAACATTCTTAAAAATATTATAAAATGATCTCAAATATATGTTAACTCATCTAAATAATTTTTTTTTATATTCTCGAAAATTATTTATATTCTTGATAATATAATTTTCAGAAATATAATTCTCGCGACATAGCTGCACTCAAATTTACTAAGTAACTATAAAAAGAAATACTTTTAGATACTTACTAATGTTTCCTAAATCATATGTAAATTGTAATGTAACATAATAGAATACGGTGTTGTGCATCGAAGTGGCCTATTTCAGAAAGGTATTGGCAGAATGGCAGTGTATTGCCATCCCATCACTAACATCCTCTCAAGAAAAAGCCATTAGTATTGCTTTCTTGTTTCTTTCTAACAAAGAATTGTCGAATCCATCAAAGTTTGTCAACAGAAAAACCATATTCATCAATTTTAGAAGATACAATGCTATACTAGGCAAATCCCCTTCCCACTCGTAGAGAGTGGCAATGACGTATGATTCCCAAGACTATAAATTTACTCATTACTAGTTTAATATATTTCTCACGTAGCAGAGGTGTAGTGTAGTGCCAAATCATGAATAAGTTAGCAACAAAAACTGAGGAAGAAAACAATATATGATTCGATTTTCTAATGATTACAGACTTGAAAAAAAAGACATTGAATCACAATGTTTTCACATTCCTTGGGGCCTAAATCCACACTTCTCTTGGCAAACGAGAGGCAACAAAAGCATATGAATAAGTAGATAACCCTTTCTCCCCATTCCTCTCAACAGACTAAACTACAACACTCAACAAATGCAATCCAGGCGGCCGCATGCTTGACACAAAATCAGTGAAGCTATAAAGCAGGCTGTTCATCTTAAAGGTATGTTTTGATTTAGATGTAAATCAAACCTTTCCTGCTTCTTTTCTCGATTCTCCTCCATCCAGACATACAGTCTAAAAGAAGAGAACAGAGATTCAAGTTCTATACGAGAATGGCAACCCCTCAATTTACCTAATTCCTCATAGGCTGCATGGGTTGCACAGCAGCAATCAGATGGGCCAACAAGGTAGCATACTGAACAGCTGTATGTTGTGAAGTATAATTGTCTGAGAGCCCGTATTCTGCAAAATGTGGTTCCATATGCATGAACTGACCAGGTAATGATTTTTTCGACACAGCTTCTCGCAGTATAATAAAGATCTCATCCATAACTTGCCGAGATTTTTCAATTGAAGAAACAGGGAGATACTCAACCTGTACAATATGTATATTACTGAAACACAGTTATTGTTAAATTTAATAACTGAAATCAATAAAGGAAACAAAACAAAGAAGTCCACCAAAATGAAAGTGTGATTAGAAAAGGCAAAAGTATCGATGGTACCCCCAATGTATAAGGTCATTTTCAGTTATATCCCCAACATTTTTTTTGTCAATTATACCCCTAACGTTTCACATTTGAGTCAATTATACCCCAACCCCTAAATAATTACATAATAGTCCAGAATATTTGTCATCTTTAACAAACATGTCCTTAGAAGCCATTAACAACCCTCTTTCTCTTACCCTAAAACATCACCACCACACTTCATCACCGTCGTCCACTCTGTCCTCATTTCTATCGACATGATCCTTCTCGTCGTCGTCCTCAACTTCCTAGTCTCTCCTAAATTACGGCGTTCCCATCCCTTTTCCTTCCCTAACAACCGCCTCTCTCACTCATCTTCTCTATTTTGTCTCTCTCGAAAAAGGTGTTTTGAAGTTACATTACTTCTCAATTTCAATGACCACAACGGCATCGCCACCAGAGATTGTGTTTTAATACAACTAGAGCTACTGGCATTTCTACTCGATTTCTCTGTATTTGAGGCTCACCGGCAAGTTTGTATGTGGTTGACGCAACTGTGAAAAACAAAGAGGAGAGATTTTTCGAGTTTCTCAATTGCAAGGACTAGTTCGTTAAAGATGACAAACATTCTGGATTGTTCTGTAACTAATTAGGGACACGTGTGAAATAAAAATCTTGAGAGAATGGAGGATTTCTAAATAATGGAAACTTAATGACCTTAAAACAAAAAAAAAATGTTAGGTTGGGATATAATTGACTCAAATGTGAAACGTAGGGGGTATAATTGACAAAAAATAAACGTTACGTGTATAACTGAAAATGACCCCATACGTTGGGGGTACCAGCAGTACTTTTGTCGATTAGGAAAAAAAAAAACTACAAGTTATATATATATGCAGTAGTCAACACCACAAAGCATTTCGTTCTCTTGAAATGTTAGAGAGTGGAAGTCAGGAAACCAATGAAATATACTCACTTGGACTCTACCCAAAACTCAAAAGTAAGGATTTCCAAGATCACATTTTTAGTCATATAGGTTGTGCTTAAACAGAAACAAGGAAAACAATCCTATTGATATTATACAGGACCATCCATGGGGTCAATACTTGATTCACAACCTAAATAACAATCAGCTCTATATTTTGACTGTGGTTGCGGTGGAACTGACTAATCTAAAAACAAAAGATAGGCTATCCACCCAATCTCCTTCAAAAATCATGTTTGGAAGAGGCTGCTGGGCAAAGAACCATCATTGTTAAGTTATTGACACCTAACAATGGTAAAAATCAAGCAGTGGATTTGGCATAGACCAACATTTTCAAGCAGCATTAGTCAGATACTCATATCACATATAAACCTATTAATTACTTTCGTCATAAGCATTTTACTAACCAATTCTTTTCCCTTTTTTCAGAATAGAAAAAAAAAAATCCAAACCAAAGAAATGCTTTTCTGTTGGAAAAGAAAGTAAATAAAAAAAAAAAAAAAAAAGAACAATACAAGCTATGCATTAAAAACAAGCAGCAGACATCAAACTCATAAGATATAAACAAAAATGAAATTTGAGCTAGAGATCAACTAACTATTCATATCTTTTGGAAAGAGTTGGCTACCTCCATCACTATTCCTCTCATAGTTTCAGAATTAGTGGGGGTAACTTTTCCTACTCTCAGCTGAAAGTCACCCAATTTGTACTGAACTCCCTGCATCATTTGCATAAACAATAGCAAAACACTTTAGCACAAACACAATACCACCATACTCACAAGTCCAAAAGGATGCCAAAGGACAACTAATATCTACAGTAGCATACCAACATTTGAAACAATCATACCATCACATTCGCAAATTAGGAGATGAGGCTGAACACTACCTCGAAATTGAGTGCCACTTTGGACTTGTACGATTGCAGCTTCTCCATTATAGTAAGAATTGAAGAATCTGCCTCAACAACAATCCTCTGGCCGCGAATTATGAAGTAGTATTTGTTGGGCTGCTCCAGCAGCGATATCCCCAGAAAATCGCGCGGGAATTCGGCCTGTAGTGATTGGTCTGCTCGCAGTTACAGGACGCAAGAGAATAAGAAAGACCAGACCGAATTCAGAGAAAAATGGGGAAATTCTCAAAGGAGGAATGAACTTGTAACAAATTAAGAGCAGTAATAGGCAAGAACCTCGTAAATTGGGTCGGTAGAATGTTAGAGTAGATTTCCATCTTCCGTCTTTGACGCCATTGATGCTCTCGACGCACTGAGAAACTTCATTAAGAATTTGGCTATTGACCATAGTTCCTGCGTTCTGTTGCCAGTGCAGAACCCTACCAAAAGAAAAACGAAAGATTGGAATTTAGAGTACTGAGAGTGGAAACCAGAAAAGAATCTCAGATAAATAAGGGAAAAAACCCTTTTCGATTTCGTTGATACCATTTGATCGGCATCGAATTGTTTGATGAACGATTGATCGCAGCAAACCAACACCTTCACTCTGCAATTGCGCCAAACAACGTTTCTACTTTCTACTCATCAACCGTAGGCTCACCAATCAACACTCTCTATGTCGAAAATGGGCCGGATCGGCCCATCCAGGCCCTTAAACGTTTATGGGCTTCACATGGCTCAGTCCACATCAAATTTAACATATATGATTTTTTTTATACTTCACATGGCTCAGCCCACATCCAAAAATAAAAATGAATGAAGTTTGGCTTGCCTATGACAATTTGATGGGTTTGGGTTTGATTAGTAGTCATGCCTTATTTGGTGGGTTATCTGCAAGTAACTCTATAATTGCTCTTTGAGCTCGAAGGCCTACCCTGACCCTTGAATGGGGCGTCATCCCTTCACCTAAAATTTACTTCTACTAAAAATAAATTTTAAAAAAAAAACTATTTTATAGTTTAAGACTTTAAGCGAGTTCTTTTTTTCTTTTAAGAATAATAGTTTTTTTTTTATACACGACAAGAATAGTTTATAAACAAGTAAAAGGAAAAGCAGCACAATATGTGAAATTCGATTTTTGACCCCGCTTTTAAATTTTCTTTTTCAAATGCCAATTTTGACAAAATTTTATTCGATTCGTCTTATTGTGTTTAGAAGGTAAAATACTTCGTCTTCTCCCCATGCATGTCAGAAACGACATTAAGTATTCATTCTTTTCTTTTTCTGAAGTCAATTAATTTTTACGATGAGGAAGATATATATGACGGAAATAAATCCAAAAATGTGGGAGACGAAATCACTGACC
>QANZ01053264.1:43390-75481 GCA_003254925.1 Chamaecrista fasciculata | reverse complement strand
ACTAAATTGTCTCAAAATTTAAAATCATTTTCTAAATTTATCTCACAAAATATCAACAAAAATTACTAACATCATCTAACAAAATATCAACAAAAATTACTAACATAAAAAATTATGAAATAAACATACAACTTCCAAAAATAAATTAATAACATCATCTAACAAAATATCAACCAAAATTACTAACATAAAAAATTATGAAATAAACATACAACTTCCAAAAATAAATTAATAACATCATCTAACAAAATATCAACCAAAATTACTAAAATTAGATACTTACCTTTTTAGTCCTTTTTAAAATTTTTCTCCTTTGGCCTTCTTCTCCTCCTTTTTTAACTAATAAAAATATATAACAACAATTATTTTAAATTAATAACATCATAAATTTATTAAAACAAGCAAAAAAAATTAATTTCAATTAAAGTAAAATCAAACAAAAAAAAAAATACTTACATCTTTTTTCTTCACTTGTCTACTTCTTCTCTTGTTTGGGACTAAATTGATCTCACTCTCAAACTATCTCTCACTTTCACTCTCAAAGTATCCGAAAAACTCTCTCTTCCTCGCCTCTAAAATATGTCTCTCGCTGCCTTCAACTCTCTCTCGCCAAACTCTCTCTGCATCTCTCAAAACTCACTCTCGCCAAAATGCATGCAAATGGTCCCTCTCTCAGCCGAACATATATATATATATAGAGACGAGGCAGAGGAGGCAGCATCTGCCTCCTCTGCTGTCGACGTGACCACACGGTCAAGGGGCATGGTCCCGTGACCGTGTGGTCACGTCAAGGGACTGACTGCGTCAGGCAGTCAGTCCCTGACCGAAATCGCAGTCAATACTGCGATTTCAGAAATCGCAGTATTGACTGCGATTTCGTCAGAGTTCGCAGTCGGTCCCTGCTTTTTAAAAAAAAAATAAAAAAAAAAGATGGGTGCCAATGTGGCACCCATCTCGGGACTTATTTTTTTTTTGAGTGATGTGGCGCATTTTTTTTTGTATTATAAAAATAAAAAAACCGTTGTCAATAACAATTGTTATATTAAATATTGCGTAATTTAAAGTATTGTGTAATTTGAATAATAAGTATGTATTTCAATAATTTTATATTTTACATTTTTTAATATTTTTAGTTCATGTTTTTTTAAAAGTTCAAGGATCCACGGGGACCAACAAAGATACACAGATCAAGGATAAGAAAAAGTATTCCCATGACGAGAATCAGAGATGGGGATAGGGAGTGATTTGGGAGGCCGGTAGGCACAGGGAGATATATACTCCCTGCCTTCCTACCCCATGTGAGCATCATTTTTACATGAAATTTTTTCAACGTTCAAGTCAATAAATATTTGAAATTGGGAGAATATGTAAATTTAGAATGAGTATGTACCTTATAATTAAAGGGGTTGAGTGTTTCTATGAGAAGATTTAGGGGAAGTCAATTGTAATATAATAAAATAAGATAAGATAATAGGGGAATACTTAAAAACTTTTGAAGGCAAACAAACTAATGAAGTGAGAAGTGCAAATATATCTAAGCTATTATATCAATCACCTACAAGAGGAATAATATATATAGGCAAAAATATTATTTATGTCCTCAAACTATGTGGTAAGTCTCAGTTGTTTCCTTAAATATTTGTTGTTGTCAATTATACTCTGGTCTTAAGTTTTATATTTGTCTTAATTATACCCCAAAATCTAACGTTGTCTAAATCATTAACGAAATATGGTGACGTGGCCCGTAACTTTTTTTTCTTTGTTTTGGTGTCAATTGTACCCTCAAAATTTCACATTCGTGTCAATTATATCCTAAACCTTTAACATTTTATGTCAATTATACCTCTAAAAATGTTGGTATCAACACATGATCTCAACATTTTCTGTTAACAATTTAGATGATGTTAGGTTTTAGAGTGCAATTGAGACAAATATGAAACTTTAGGGATAGAATTGATAATAAACAAAATTTAAGAATATAACTGAAATTTATCCAATAATTTAAAAGCACTGGATCTACTTTTACCTCTCTCTCTCTCTCTATATATATATATATGCCAATCTTTTTCACATTTTTTTAGTGTTTATTCTTGTTTGGGAACCAAATCATCTCATCCAAACTCAACTTGGATGTCGTGATGAAATAATGTTGTAATGAGATGAGATGAAAATGATGTATTGATGTTTGGATGATTTGAGAGAAAATGATGTTAAATCAGGTGTGAAATTATATAAAAGGGTATGTAATGATTGTGGTTGGTTGAAATAGGTTTATGGATTTTTTTTTAATTTGTATAGGGGTAAAAATGGTAAGAAATAATGAGATGAGATGAGATGAGATGATAGGTGTTTGATTGTAGTTTGAATGGAATGATATTGAGATGAGATGATCTTGGAAAGCGTGAGGATGAGATATTTTTAGATGACGGTTTCTGGTTCATCTCATTGGATGAGATGATGGACCAAAATGAAAATAAAATTAAAATTATTTTAAGAATACAATTTGGTCAATAAATTTGTATCGATCCCTAAGATGTGTATATGATAACTCGGGGCCCGTAGAAAATTGCAACCATCAATAATCGGGTATAATTTTAAAATTCAATGACCAAAAATAGGAAATAATAGCTTGGGGACCAGAATGCAAATAACATGGAAATGATTGTACGTAAATGTACAATTTGGTCCATAACTTTGTATGAATCAAATGAATCGGTCCTTAAAATGTGTAAATTATAACTCGGGTCTTATATAAAATCGCAATCAACAATAATCTGGTCTATTTCTGCTACTCAAGTACACAAAAAAAAAATTTGAACAACTTTTAAAAGACCAAGATGCAACTAATCTCGTAATCTAATAAACAAAACAAAACAAAAAACAGTTTTATCACCGAAACGAAACTAATCTCATAGTTTAAGAACCAGCCTGGCAACAATGCTAACAAATGGTAAGATAAAAAGTTATTTTAACTCTTTTTGAATGTTGCAGTTTGGACTCGAAAATATAACAAAATTTTCACGGACCAAAATGCAACTTATCTCGTAGTTTGAGTAAAAATTCTAACCAAAAATAGTTTTATGACCGAAATGAACTGATCTTATAGTTTGAGGACCAGACTGCCAACAAAAGTGAATATAATTACATTTTTCAATTTTTTTTATTTNAATTGACAGCAAAAAAAAGATTGGGGATGATTAATATTTTTGCCTATAAATTTAACATAGGAAAATGATTGTGCAAGGTCAAAGGGTCATTTTGGTCCTCAATGTATGCCCTAATGTTCATTTTGGCCCCAACTAGATAAAGAAAGTATTCTTTAAGAACAAAAAAAAAAACTCTAAACTCGTCATGTTTGAACTTAAAATGTGTCATATTCAATAGTTTGAGACCAAAATAAAATATTTTGTCAACATTCAGGACCAATTTGAACATTTTGAAACATAATAAACTAATATGAACATTTAGGCATAGACTAAAATGACCTTTTAATCATTGAGATGGACCAAAAATGTTATGAGCTTGTCAGACAACCAAGTGACCATCCTAGCCAGTTGCAAGCTAGCCAGAAATGATCCTCAGCAGCCCATTGGAAAGCATTGTGCTCAAAGTCATCCGAGCTATTGTGCTCTGGTTAGGGATGCCACCAGTGCAGGGTAGGGACGGGGGAGGTACTACCCGTTCCCAGACTCCCTGCGGTCCCCATAGGAACCCCCACAATAATTTTTTTTAAAAAATAATATGTCCATTTTTAATTAATTAAAAACATAATCCAATAAATAATTTAGATGGAATTATAAAATTTCTTTCAAAACACAATACATCAAACTCCAATTACAACAAAATTTTAAAGATCCAAATGGGCATTGGATGGGAGGCTTTGCGAGAAACCTGAGTATTTGTAATGTGTTGGGAGCTGAACTTTGGGGTATTTGTGAGGGTTTGAGATTGGCTTGGGACTCGAGTTTTAAACGTTTGGAAGTTGAGTCAGATTCTCTTGGTGTTGTTAATCTCATCAACAATAATAAGGGTAACCTTAATGTGGGACATGGCAGAGGTATCCTTAGAATGATCGTCTTGTGGCTACAAAAAGATTGGATGATAAAGGTCTCTCATACATTTCGTGAAGGCAACCGTTTAGCTGATTGTGTTACGGGTCTTGGTTTGAAGTTGATCTCGGACTTTGCTTTTTGGTCTAGACCTCCAGAGAGTGTGAAGTTAATCTTGTTTAGTGATGCTATGGGCTATGTTTTGCCCAGAGATTTTTTATTTTTTTGGTTGTTTCCTTGTTTGGCCTTTAGGCCTCTTTTTATTACCAAAAAAAAAAGTATATTAAATTTGAGGAAATTGAGAAGAAAGACTAAAAAATAATTTAAGGGCTAAAAATTTTAGGTTATTATATATTTAAGGGTTTAGATTTAATTGATCTAAGGGTTAAAAATTGATCTTAAAGTTTAGATATAATGAATAAAAATTATTTATATAAGTATAATAATATTTTTGTATAATTTTCTTCGGGGACGGAGATCTTGCGGAACAGGGAGTATACTTCCCATCCCCGTCCCCGAATTACCTTTGGGGTAAAATTTTTCTCTATCCCCGTCCCGACAGGGATTTTTTCCCTGCATCTGGGGAGATTCGCGAGGCAATACCTGTGGGCATCCTTGTTTTTGGGGAAAATTTCCATGCCTAGGTGTGAGTGAAAAAGAGAAAAAAAAATTGATAAGAAATGATAGATAGAGAGAGAAAATTATAAGTGTAATAAATGAGGGTATGTAAAATTACTATTTTGTCTAATCGTTTTTTTTTATATTTGTATTAGAGTATAGGTAATTATAGATATATAAGTAGATATAGTTTAAGAATTGGAAGAGAAAATGAGATGATAGTATGGATGAGTTGAGATAAAATGAGATTTCAACTAGTATTATTCATCCAGTTATGAAATAAGATGATGTTTAAAAAAAATGAAATGATGTTATTGGAGTTCCCAAACAGGCCAAATTCATTTTATAATTAACCTCAATTATATATATATATGACTTGATAATAGGCCCAATAATTAGGAGGACCAATTGGCAGAAGATGTCCTTGGCCCAGCACGCCATAGGCCCACAAGGTAGGGCGAGAACGCCCTTAAGCCCGCTAGGGCAAGGACGCCCATAACCATAGAGGGCATGGGCGCCCACGGAGCATAAGGACGTGAGGAATAAGGAAACATTCCCTGAACCAATCAGGAACCAATCAAGGATCAACCAAGATCCGCTGTCAATCAAGACAGATCCCCCAGAGATCCTTCCCATGGACTCTGCCTTGGCCATCAAGGCGCTCTACGCAAATAAGAAAATAGTGACTCACTTATCCTTAATTAACAAAACAATATCTTCCTACATGAAATAGGAAAGATTATGATTCACCTCCCATATCACTGAAGATATCTCTTCTATAATCAAGGAAGTTTCCTTAAACGGACTCTCCTCAATAAGCCTATAAATACAAGATGGTAACTCTATGAAAGGTACGTAACTCACGTTACTCACGCTACTCATGCTAGCTCATATTCTTATCTCAATACTAACTTAAGCTTCAGAGGTGAATCACAGGGGAGACCCCCTGTGTCTTGCAGGAAAATCTTGCAGTGAACCGGGAAACGACCCTCGGCCAAATCCTAGTTCATCACTGGCGTCGTCTGTGGGAAACAAATCAAAAGCTTTGTTCCTCTAAAAATTTTGAGCATGGAAAAGAGGAGAAATTGTTCTATTTAAGGAGAAAATAATACCTGCCAAATTCATAGTCCTTTACCATGATTGTTTATTTATTCATTATTGTTATTATTATTTAATAATAAATAAGAGAACAAAAAAAAAAACAAGAGGGATTTTTCTGAGAAAAACCCCCAAAAACTCATCTCACATGCCAATTCCGGAGGAGGACTTCGCGCAAGCTCAAAGCCAACCACACCGCCGCCGCCGGTTTCGTTTCCGCCACCAAATGTGGCAGACTTCGTCGCCGGTGAGCTCTGGAGGCCGACAGCGCCTCCTCCACCCTCCTCATGCCGTCAGATTTAGGCGGGTATGGAAAATCGCAAAAGCATCGAAATGGAGTAATCTCTTTCCCTTTCCTTCTGAAATTCGTTTGATTATGAATCTTTCCGTTGCAAATTCGTTCTAGAGTATAAGCATCCAAACACCCTCATTTGGTTGCAAATTAACCATGCTTGCTTGTTCCGAGCTTGACCTGGTCAAGCATATTCATTTAGCCATGAATTACAAATTAATCATGCCTAACCATGCTATCTTCATGTTTTCTTGGAGCTTGTTTGAAAAATTTTAGGTATGTATATTATCTTACTTGCCTAGACCTGAAATCGCTCAGTAGCTCAACAACCACAATTATTTATTGCTTACGCTCATACTGTTAAGATTAAGTCGGATCTCTTAATACTTATGTTTCTGGGTTTCTGTAGAATGAACCCAAACTTAAAATCACTGAGAAAACTAGAATGCCTACTACGTGTTTAACAAAATGTCTGTGAGAAACTTTATCAAAGTGATATGCATGCTTGCCCATTTGCTCTGCGTTATTTAAAAAAACCAGCTTCAAAAGCCTGTCGATTTTTCAGTTTCAACCGTATATGCCATTACATTGAATTCATATGAAGTGTTTACCCTATGGCAAAAAATGACATCCTACAACTTGTGTTAAATGTGCTATCATGAGACCAAGTCTAGCTGTTTTTGCTATTTGTGCAACTTGACTGCATACCATACTTTGCTCAAAAGCTGTTTCTATGCCTAATGAATTATGGCATAATAAAACCCCATTTATACATGGTCAATAAGTATTTGCTCTAACATGTTGCTCAATACACATAAATACATGCGCTTAACCGCTTGTCTTGGAAGGACACTTTTATTGAGAAAAAGTGATGCAGGATTTAGTGAGGAACAATTCACAACTCAAGTGTATTTTATCACAAAATATAATGCTTCAATAATGGCTATGTACCAACACCTTATCAAAGGTCTCATGTCACCGATCAGAGGTCCTGACTAATTGGAATGCAAGTTCATATTAAGCTAGCTGCCACCAACGGCACGGGCGCCACCGCCGTGAACGTAGGCGCTGATGGGAGCGCGGACGCCAATATGAAAAACAGGTGCGGACGCCAATGTGAATACAGGCGCTACCGCGAGCATGGTTTATCAGATAAGTTTAACTTCTAAACATCTCTCGGATTACGAATTTGCAATTTGCCATTATTTGATCATGGATTTCAATTAATCTGAGAATTTTTGGGACTCTGTATGCTAGTTGTTGCTTTAAAAATAATGTCTGGTATGAACTAAAAGACACATGAGGTGTTTGACATAATGACTGCGAGAACTTTGATAAAGTTAAATACATACTTACATTTTTGCTTGTTTTACTTTGATAAAGTAATCACAATTGTACATGGTTAACTATATGGATAAACCTTGAATATGCCCATAACGGGTTGATTTCGAGGCTAGGAGATTGGAAAGTTTCAATGTCATATGCTTTGACTGATTTGGATGCTTACGTTGTATTTGCGCACTTTGCATGCTTATTATGTGATGACTTTTCTGTGGATGAAAGTAATTTTTAATTTACTAGGCACAACTTTTACAATGTTGTTGCTAACGCCTTACCCATGCCTCAAGAGCATTTGAATTACATTTCTTAAAGACCGGGGTAGCCTTGATAAGGACTACACTAAGAGCAAGGATTTTGCTCCAACTTCATTATACCACTATTACTGTCAGGTATCATGATACTTTCATTTTCGAATTTTTTAACGGATATATAAAATCCGTTGTGGCCCTTGGCTCAATTTCATGTGGATTGGACTTGTTTGAATAATAATGCGCATCAAATGCTTGGTTTCACTACCATTTTTCAAAAGGCAAGGCATAGCTAAACAATATTGTTTTAGTCTTTATCATATATGCTAACAAGCACTGTCTTGACATTAATATTATGTGATGACTCATCAGCTTCTTTATTTAAGAGCTCAGGCACTTCTCAGCACTTGGAAATCCTTACACCGACGTCACCGTAAGTGTGGGCGTTGTTGTAACCGTAAGCGCCGCAGTACACGAGGCCCCGCTATGGATATGGGCGCCACCATAAAAATTCCTGAGCAATCAAATTCATTTGATAATTTTTCTACATTGACAGCTTAATTTCGCTTTGTTCTTTACAGAAATTCAATAGAGTGAGGCAAGAAAGCCTCCCAAGATTGCACATGAAAGATTAAACACTTGGCAGTCGCCCATCATGCCAAGGCATACCATTTCAAGGAAGGTTAGGCTCTTGATGCCCATTTAATAAAACCCTCTCAATGTAGAGACATGGGGACCCCCCATTCGCTAGCGTTTTGGGTCAAGATTCTCGCAATCTACCATCATCAACTTGGAGCATTTCATGGAAAGGAGAGAGTGGTATACTCTAAATAAACAATGGTGTAAAAATGTCTTGTTATTGATTATTATTCTCAATTCTTTTGCTGGATTCATTTATCATTAAACTAACAGTTTATACTTAAATTATATTAGACAGATGTCTAGCCAAAATCGGCGACAAAGCCTCAGATAAATTATAGACATGGAAAGCTAATGTACTCGATCCAAACAGCATCCACATTCACATTGAGGAAAACAAAAGTCACGCCTCATCAGGCGCCTGACACACACCGAGCCTAATTAGGTAAAAATCTACAATTACAAGGCAAAACAAGGCGCTGACGCCATCTTCAGTACAAGGCCGCCAAGCGGCAAGGGCCCTAACGCCCAACCGGTCCATGACCAAACCCCAATGAGGCAAAAATCGCTCAAGAGGGACGCCCTTAGCGATTCTAGGACGCTCTGACGTCCAGTGAGTATGGCACTCACACCCCAAGCGGACATATCCTCCCTTGGTTTTAGGATGCCCTGACGTCCAGTGAGTATGACACTCACAACCCAAGCAGACAAATCCTCCCTTGGTTTTAGGATGCCCTGACGTCCAGTGAGTATGGCACTCACGCCCCAAGCGGACAGACCCTCCCTTGGTTTTAGGATGCCCTGACGTCCAGTGGGTATGGCGCCCACACCCCATGCGGACATCATCCAATGGGAGGCTAGCCACAAAAACATGCGCATGTATCGAACATCAACTTTGGGTCCCAACACCCTCGTAGAAGGCATGGCGTCCTTACTCACGACTACGGGCCATCGCCCTCACAATTAAGTCCCAGCACCCTCGTGGAAGGCATGGCGTCCTTACCCACGACTACGAGCCATCGCCCTCACAATTAAGTCCCAGCGACTTCATGGAAAGCATGGCGACCTGACACAAAGACCGCCAAGGTCTTCAGGAGATTCAAATGGGAACTAAGTCTCAAACTTCCCCAGTGAACGCGCCAAAATCGTGGACGCCGTAAGCCATGAGGCTAGGAACATGAAAATCCTCCAAACGGAATGAGGACGCCAATGGCGCCATCAAGAAATCATAAGCGAACGACCACGTCGTTAAGCGGGACTCCCCTCGTGGGGACACAATCTCACTTCTTTCGAAGGGACTAGTGGTAATAGCCCAAATATCTGACTATGTCCAAATGACAAAGTTCAGGCCGAATACATAATCGGGCCAAGAAGCCTTTAGGCAAGCAAGGACGCCCAAACGGCACGACGCCGCTAAGGAGATCAAGGCGCGTGAGCGCCCAAGTAACAAAGATGCACAGGCAGTGCAAAGCACATCTTGAATCAATCCAGATCAGGATAAACGCCCAAGCACCAGGAATGGAAGGACAAAGCGCCTCAAAACAAACCAACGAAAAACGTTGTATCTGTCATCCACTCGTGGGGACACATCTCATGGGGACAGAGCTTCACTTATTTTGTTGGGACTAGTGATAATAGGCCCAATAATTAGGAGGCCCAATTGGCAGAAGATGCCCTTGGCCCAGCACGCCATAGGCCCATAGGGTAGGGCGAGAACGCCCTTAAGCCCGCTAGGGCAAGGACGCCCATAACCATAGAGGGCATGGGCGCCCACTGAGCATAAGGACGCGAGGAATAAGGAAACATTCCCTAAACCAATCAGGAACCAATCAAGGATCAACCAAGATCCGCTGTCAATCAAGACAGATCCCCCAGAGATCCTTCCCATGGACTCTGCCTTGGCCATCAAGGCGCCCTAGGCAAATAAGGAAATAGTGACTCACTTATCCTTAATTAACAAAACAATATCTTCCTACATGAAATAGGAAAGATTATGATTCACCTCCCATATCACTGAAGATATCTCTTCTACAATCAAGGAAGTTTCCTTAAACGGACTCTCCTCAATAAGCCTATAAATACAAGATGGTAACTCTATGAAAGGTACGTTACTCACGCTACTAATGCTAGCTCATATTCTTATCTCAATACTAACTTAAGCTTCGGAGGTGAATCACAGGGGAGACCCCCTGTGGTTCATTATCTTGCAAGAAAATCTTGCAGTGAACCGGGAAACGACCCTCGGCCAAATCCCAGTTCATCACGACTCATATAAGTCATAACTAGCTTCTTGTTTTTGCACTTACACCGTCACCAAGTACCAACCTTTCCTAATATATATGACTCTGATGATTTTTTTCTCCATGAAAAGAACTAAATGATTGTAAAATTCCGAGGTAATTAAAGAATATATGGTTCTTTTTTTGGTGAAGAACATTATGTCTTACCACAATATTCTATACAAAAGTTAAATATTTCTAATTGATAATATGTCAAATACTTTTACTTTTAATAATAGTTGAGTAATATTGAGAACTTTGTTGGGATTAAAAGACAAACTATAAACTCTATTAATTTATTTATATAATAAAATTACTGTGAAATTTTAATTTTCACCAAAAGTTCTATACTATTCATCAACAAAATTCTCTTCTTTATTTTCCTATGTCTTATATGGGGCGTTTAGTGCATGGATTATTTTTCATTTCCTTCCTAGGAATAAGATTCTCAGGATTAATAGAATGTCTGTTTGGATGAGTTAAGGATTATTTTGCAATATTCCCAGAAACATATTGATTTTATTAGGTTGTTGTTATCTTCTCATCGGCTACTTCTCTCTCATCTTTACATGGCAATTTTCGCAACCTCTCCATCATGCAGCTAGAGGTGAACATATTGATTTTATTAGGTTGTTGTTATCTTATGGTCGGTTACTTCTCATTGGCTACAATGTTAAATCCATCAAGCTAACCGATCACAATGCACCAAGAGAGTTGTGGAAGTTGATCACAAAATTCATTGTATATCACCAATCCTGCAAATACAAAATGATTTATTGTTTAGCTTCCATCCTTATGTATCTCCCTCTCATATAGTCATATCTTTGGGTGTTTTTAGTGCTCAATCTTTTCATTTAAGACTTATTTGTGTTGATTTATTTTTATTAATTTGCCTCTTATTAGTCACTAAAAAGTTTATAATATTGCGTCTTTCATAAGAGAATTTTATTCAAGTCAAAACAATAAAAAAGTTAATTTTTAGTTCAATTTCTCCGAAAACTGTGTATTGATTTTTTAATCAAATCTTGACAATCTCTTAAATAGTCTACCTTTCTATTTTGAGCGCTCACTAGCAATAAATGCTAAGGATTATAATGGAAATTATAATAATAATATCTTATTAATGAGGAAGTCTTCAATTTTCAATTCAAAAAGTCATAATATGATTTCATTATATAATAAAATTGATTATTTGAAATAATAATTATAATAACAACTTATAATTAATGCCTGGTAAATTGTCATAACTGTGATATCAATTTTAAAAATCATGATATAATTTCAAATTCAAATATCATAAAAAACAATTATTTTAAAAGAAAATAATGGAGTGTTAGTTTTTTTTATTTTTCATTATTATTAAGTTTGGCTATGGAGTGTTAGATTTTTTTTTTATTTTTCATTATTATTAAATTAGTTTGGTGTAATATTAATTAAAGGGAAATAAAAGTAAAAAGATACTAAAGTGCTAATTAAGTTTATTATTAATCTAAAATTTAAACATAATAATCAATAAGAAATATAAGAAACCTACATGTACAAATATAATTTTAGCATAAATTACTCTTTAGTATTCTGTTCTATTTGTAGTTAGCACTTTGGTACCCAAAACTCTTTTTCCATTAGCTTTTAACATATACTGAATGAAACCAAATCTTTTTTTTTCTACACATTTTCATATAGTCATTTCTCATAGTCTGGATCGTATCAAGGCAAAAAGGAAACTTATAACTGAAAATAAAAAACATTCCATAAAAGTCCAACCCATAAATGTTTTTTTTTTTGTGTGTCTTGATACATGTCTATGTGTTTAGGTCTCTTTCATTTCATATTAAAAGTAAGTTTTTTTGTACATTGAAAGTTTTATTGAATAGTATCATTATTTGATGAAGAAATTATTCAAGCATCCTCACATGTCTATATATGTTCATGGAAGGGGACTTGGTTTGGAATAAAAAACAATTTCATTAGAAAATAATTAATTACGAAGTAAATTATGTTAGTAATGAAGTTAATCCAATTATTTGTGACCCTTTGAATTAATTTTGATTCTAAATTTCAATGAAAAAAATATTAATAATTATTATTATTAACATTTATCTTTTCTCTCTTGAATCTTAACCAAGCTCAAATTGGATCATATATATATATATATATAACTTTAATGCTATGAAGCATTTCGTGTATATGGTCTTCAAACACATGAATTCCAATTGATCTAAAATGAAACAAACACCATACAACGTTGACAACTTAATTACCTATTTTAGGTTTTTTCAATAATTTTGAAGCTAATCAAAATTAAAGATGCTAAATTTGTGGACAACTTAATGTCATAACTATGATTGAATTTTTAAAAGTCATAGTGTTACTTTCCCTAAGATTATTTATTTCTAATAATAACAATGATAATATCTTATCATTAATAAATTATTTTTCGTGTATATTTTGGAGAGTATGACTTTTTAAAATCATAATTGGAATTTTAAAAGTTGTAACGTTATTTTCCATAAAATATGCATGATATGTTATAATTTATTTTCCATGTTCCTTGGAGAGTATGCCTTTTTTTTTTTTTTCTATTTCAAATCCGTCCATATTTGAATTTCCAATTTATACTCAATAGTAATATTGACATTAAAAGAAAAGTTCAACAACTATTTTTCACATGATAATAGAAAATTATAGTGATAGTTTAGAGTTTATTAGGTTTATAATTTATATTTTTACTATGCAGTAACAAAAGAAAAAAAAAAGGTGTTCAAAATTCTAATAAATGTAAACAAAAACATTTTGACGGCAGTCAATTCTAATAAATGTAAATTTGTATTGCACTTACTGACATTTAACTATATATAACATTTTTACAAATTGAACTCACATATGAATATAGATATTTGATTTGTTTACAAAATAAATTGCATTGATTACAATTTGTTGCAAGATTGAAAATTCATAATCTTTTAAGGCCAAAGTGCGAATTTGGTCCTATAACTTTTCTCCAGTTCCCAAATCAGTCCTATAACTTTTTTTGTCTCGAATTTGGTCCTGTAACTTTGATCCAGTTCCCAAATCAGTCCTATAACTTTTTTTGTCTCGAATTTGGTCCTGTATCTTTGCTCTACGTCCCAAATCAGTCTTATATCTTTTTTTATCTCAGTTTTGGTCCCATATGTTTTGAAAAGCTCCCACCATTAGTCCTCCGTCTATTTTAAATTACATTTTAGTCCTGAAAACTTCAAGATCCTTTCACTTTAGTCCCTGACTATCAAAATGAAAGTGAAAGAGCTTCCCTGAAGATTCTCCAACCTTACATCTCAGTCCCTAATCCATGAATTCTTCATGAAATGAAATAGAAATGCAAAAACAACACAAATTAAAGCAAATGACAGAGACCAAAACTAAAAACGGAGAAAATTTAAAACCCACCATAAAACGTACGAAAATCGCTGAGAAACTCAAAAACTCATCCAAATACCCCAATTCTCATTGAAATCTCACTCAAATAATCGCCCTCAAATGCTTTAAGAAAGAATTTTTGGAAATCCAAACTTTTGAGGAGGGATGTGATAGAAAATTCCCTTACATTTGGTGATTCTGAGAGAGAAGTTCTGAAATCCCTTACATTTTTTCTATCACCTCCCTCCTCAAAAGTTTGAATTTTTGACAATTCTTTCTTAAAACATTTGAGGGTGATTATTTGAGTGAGATTTCAGTGAGGATTGGGGTTTTTGGATGAGTTCTTTAGTTTCTCGGCGATTTCCGTACGTTTTCCGGCAAGGTTGGGCCATTTTCCGGTGGGTTTTAAATTTTCTGCGTTTTCAGTTTTGGTCCCTCTGTCATTTGCTTTAGTTTGTGTTGTTTTTGCATTTCTATTCCATTTCATGAAGAATTCATGGATTAGGGACCAAGATGTAAGGTTTGAGAATCTTCAGGGATGCTCTTTCACTTTCATTTTGATAGTCAGGGACTAAAGTAAAAGGGACTTGAAGTTTTCAGGACTAAACTATAATTTAAAATAGACGGAGGACTAACGGTGGGAGGTTTTCAAAACATATGGGACCAAAACTGAGACAAAAAAAGATATAGGACTGATTTGGGACCTAGAGCAAAGATATAGGACCAAATTCGAGACAAAAAAAGTTATAGGACTGATTTGGGAACTGGAGCAAAGTTATAGGACCAAATTTGAGACAAAAAAAGTTATAGGACTGATTTGGGAATTGGAGCAAAGTTATAGGACCAAATTTGCACTTTGGCCATCTTTTAATAACAAAACCAATCTACATTAACGATAAATTTATTATAATGGTATATATGGTATCTAAAAATGACATTAATTTAAATTTCATTTCAGTTATAATGATTATTTTAAAGTATATTTATGTCTAATTATGATATTTGAAAATTTGAAAATTCATCAACTATTTTCCATGTAGTGTACGGAATTTAAAATTTTAATTTAATCATAATCTTTATTCAATCCCATAAAATAAGTAAAAAAATCTCACCTCTATATTATAAATACACATAGGCATGCCCACATACTACATTTATTTTATTTTAATAATCTTATTTTTAGTTAATTTTAATTTGATTAAATTTTTATAGCAGCCTATAAAACGTATTTTATGACTAATTTGATAAGTTTTATCTTATTAAATTCAGAATTTTGAATTTCTAAAATTCATACTTAGCTATAAAATTTATACTTTTTATTGGATAAAGGTTAAAATTATATAAATATGCTAAATTTAATAAAATATTCTATATATATATATATGGTATTACTAGAATTATTAGCTTAATCAAATATTCAATAAATTTTATATAAATAACATGTTTAATAAATTACATATCAAACATGTAAAATAAAATATATGGGACATCCCGAATTGAAGGATCTAGCTTCAAAAAAATGAAACATTACTTCAAAGAAAGTTCATAAAGTTCAACTTTTCAAAAAAAAAATTAGGGTAAATTACAAATTAATTACCTGTGGTTAGGCCGAATCTCAAATCACTTTCCTGTGGTTTCAAAAGTTGCACTTTAGGTACCTGAGATGTGCGCCGTTTAGCAATTAGGGTACCTGTGTTTTTGTTCCGTTAATTTGAAGGGAAAATGCTGACGTGGCACAATTTTAGCCATCGATTTCCAATGTATCTTAACCGTCGATTTCTATTGCATCTTAACCGTTGGTTTCTCTTGCATCTTAGTCGTTGGTTTCCACTCCAAGGTTAAAATCTCATTTTTGATTCTCAAACTATGGGGTAAGTTTCATTTTGGTCATAAAAGCTATTTTTTGTTTCATTTTTGTCCTTAAACTTTCACATTTTTTCCGTTTTGATCTCCAAAATGTGATTTTATTGGAATGAATTAGAGAAAAAAATTAACCACAAATTTATCTCTAATTTGTAATTAAGAATGAACATTTCTCTTCCCCTCTTTTTTAACTCATTTATTATTACGTATTTGAGTAGGGATGAACAAAAACATAAAAAATACATAAAATAAATAAATGGGTTAAATAAAAAATATGATTTTTTTTTTTTTTAAAAAATGAAGTAACCAAGTTTGGCTCGGCCAGGCCCGATGACCCACCCTTAGTCTAACCGGGTCGGGTCTCATGTCCAGCCCGTGATTACTCCTATATTTGAGAGAGAAATGATTCATCTTAATTATTTAGGTTCGAAATGGCAGCGTAAACCATATGAAATAACATTTTTGGGACGAAAACGAAACAAATATGAAAGTTTGAGTACCAAAATGAAATAAAAAAATAGTTCTAGGACCAAAGTGAAACTTATCCCATAGTTCATGGACCAAAATTTTATTTTTCACTGACTCACGTGAGTGCCACGTCATCATTTTTCGTTAAAATTAACGGAATAAAACCACAGGTACCCTAATTGCTAAACGGCGCACATCTCAGGTACCTAAAGTGAAATTTTTGAAACCACAGGGCAGTGATGTGAGATTTGGCCTAACCACAGGTACTTAATTTGTAATTTACCCAAAAAATTAAATAGATAAAATTAACAAATACACAAATGAATACTATATAATAATCTAAAAATTAATTAGGATAATCCTAATTAATAAATTGGGTGTTAATATTAGGGAAGTAAAATTATTAGAAATTCTAATGAATACTATATAATAATCTAAAAATTAATTAGGATAATCCTAATTAATAAATACTGGTCTATGAGAAATGAATCTTAACGTATCAAGACTAAGTTAAAGCACACAAAGATAGAGTGAGTTGTTGATAAATTGTTACAAGAATATAATGGAAGAGAATCAAAGTAAAATTCAAGCTTTGTACTATTTGTAAAATGATCTTGATTCTTGAGTTTTTTCTGCTACATACGAACTTGGTTTGTGTGTATGCAAATTTCTTCATAATTTCACTATAACAGATATGGGAATCTTTTTATAACTTTATTATTCTTTCAAAAACCTATATATTTTTTAATAATGACTTCAATAAATTCAAACTAAAATGTACCTACAGTTCCCGGGTTTTAAGAGGCATAAAATACTTTTAAGTTTTAAAAATTGATAAATAGATTCTTTGATAAATAGATACTTTAAACTTTTAAATGAATGAGGCTGTTTAGGAGTGTTGGATGATCGAAGTTGAAAACTCAAGGGATGTGTCTATCAATTTATTTGAAAGTTAAAATTTATAGAAAATAAGTTAAAGGGATCTATCTATCTTTTTAGGGATAGTCAAAATACCTTGATCTAATGAGGATTTTGAAATTTTATCATATAGGTTTAAGTCTGATTTTGAGTCCAACCTCGACGGGTTCGTGTTTGGGTATAGTGGTACTATACCCGGCCATAATGATAAATATTTATTTTTTAAATATAAAAATGCAATATTTTAGAACTTTATGTGTCGATAAAATATTAAATTGTAAAGATAAAATGTTAAATACTTCATACACATTGGATCATTCTAATAATACATTCCTAATTACGATGTATTTTTTTTTATTTAGTAGTTATAGATGAAAAAATGGATGAAAATAAGTTTTATATGAATAAAAAATAGTTTACTTCAAAAACTTTTAGAGTTAAGACCTATATATATGGATTAAATTATTTACTGAATCTAGAGGTGAAATTTGATTGCGAATGAAAAAGTTTTACAACTACAAAAATCATCATGACATGATGTTTATATTTGGCCTTGGTAAGGCAAATTAGTATAGCATCCTCCTACTTTATGTTCTACTTTAGAATGCATTTTCACGTAATTACCATTTTAAAATTTTAAACTATTTTAGCCTCATTACCATTATCAATATAATGATAATTTTTCATGTAATATTATTATTATTTATCATATACTATATTTTAGTAAAATGTAGTGTACTTTGTAAATTGTTTTATAATAAAACCACCCATGCATCCCACGGGTCAAACCCTATGTAATAGAATATATTGAGACCCACATGTTTTTAGATATTGGTGATAGAAACATTGGGACCAACATCACCAACGACCAATTCAAGATTCAGATGCCTAATGATATATTGCTACTCAATTTTAATGACTCTATTCACTCAATTACTAAAGCTATCTATGGTGATCTCTTAGAAAAATATCAAAATGATAAATATTTTAGAGATAGAGATATTATTACAACTACACTTGATGATGTTCACAGAGTTAATGAAATGTTGATTAGACAAATGTTGATTAGACAACTTCCAGTTGATGAGATGATATATCTAAGCTCTAATAGCATATGCAAACACAACGAAAATGCTAAGATGTTGACTGAACTATACACCTCTAAAATCTTAAATTTCATCAAAGGGTCTGGGTTACCTAATCACATTATTAGACCAAGGCTGGAACACCTGTCATGCTACTTAGGAACATTGACAAATCATTAGGTCTCTGTAATTGAACTAGATTGATTATTTCCAAGCTTGATGAACATGTCATTGGAGATATTACTTTAGCTGGAAGATTTTGTAGGTTAGAAAATATTAATTGCACGAATGGTGATTACACCTTCCAATCATAAGATTCCTTTCAAATTTCAACATCGTTAATTTCCACTGACTTTGTCCTTTGTAATGACCATCAAAAAAGTCAAATCCAGTCATTATCAACAATTGGTCTTTATCTCCCACGTCCAGTGTTTACTCATAGTCAATTATCTGTTGCATTATCTAGAGTTTGCTTCTGACACATGTATTAAGATTTTATTAGCACATTCATCAAATGACGAATCAATAGGAAAAACTAAAAATATTGTATATAAGAAAGTTTTCCAAAATGTCAAATGATGTACATAAATCAAATTTTTTGTGATATGCTACTTTAACTATTATGAAACACTTAATAAAAAATATCTTATTTCAACATTAGGAACCATTTTAATGTAATTACTATTATCAATATCTTTAGAATTTTTCATGTAATATTATTGCTATTTATCACATACTATAAAGATAGTTGTATATGATATACTTTATGTAATTTATTTATGTTGGCTCACAATTCCAATGACCCTATCCAATCTATTGTTGGCGTTATATATATTTGGTGATCTTCTAGAAAAATATCAAGATGATAAATATTTTAGAGATAAAGTTATTCTTACTCCCAGGCTTGATGATGTCCACAAGGTAAATGAAATGTTGATTGGACAACTTCTAGATAAAGATAAGATATTGAGCTCTGATAGTATATGCAAACACGAGGATAATTTTGACATGTTGGCTGAATTATACATCACTGAAATATTTAATTCCATCAAAGGGTTCGGGTCACCTTATCATAGAATTGGAATTAAAGTTGAATCATATGTCATTCTACTTAGAAACATTGACAAATCATTGGGTCCCTATAATGAAATTAGATTAATTGTTCCCAGACTTGATAAACATGTCATTGAAGCTATCCCTTTAGCTGGAAATCTGCAAGGTGAAAAATTCTAACTGAACGAATCTTGATTAATCCTTCCCATTATAAGATTCCTTTCAAATTTCTACGTTGTCAATTTCCTTTGACTTTGTCCTTTGCAATGACCACCAACAAAAGCCAAGGCCAATCATTATCAATAGTTGGTCTGTATCTACTACGACCAATGTTCACTCATGGTCAATTATATGTTACATTATCTAGAGTTCAATATCCCATTAGTTGGTAGGTTGGCGGGACAGAAAATTCTTATCACAAAGATGCTGATTACTCCGTCTAATTTGAAGATTTCGCTAAAATTTCAACGCCGTCAAGTTTCGTTGACAATATCATTTGCAATGACAATAAACAAGAGTCAAGGTCAATTATTTCCAAACGTTGGATTATATCTTCCAAAACCAGTGTTTACTCATGGTCAACTATATGTTGCACTTTCCAGCGTTCGTTCCACAGAAGACATAAAAATACTAATTGCAAATTCATCGAAGCATGAAGACAGCGAAAAAACTGAGAATGTTGTGTACAAAGAGGTATTCCAAATGTTAGATGAGTTATTCTATTATACATCCACATAATGGTCCTTATATATTGTTATTAATGAATTTGTCACTAATACTATATATTTAATGACAAAACTACCGGGTACCCTGCCATAGATGTAATTAACGGCAAATGATATTTTTTTATTAGCAATCGTCTTAACAACTTCATAGCGAGCACTATAATTTATTTCCTTTTTATTCTATTTCAATTATATATGTGTTCCACGTGAGAAAGGTATAACAAAAATTGCTTGGAATATACAATAGGTATGATTTGATGACATGCACGACCAACAGCTTGGAACATATAAACGTTAAATTTAAAGTGTTCTTATTATTAAATTGACTTAAACAAATAGATCCCCTATAACATATTTTTGTAACACAACCACCCGTGCATCACACAGGTGAAAACCTAGTTTTTATAAAAACAAATACTTTTTAAGGTAATTATTTTTTAAATAAATTAATTTTTTTTTAAAAAAAAATTTAATTATCTCATTCTTTTATGTATTCTATATTGTTGAAATTGTTTATAAAATTTTACATAATTATTTGTCATTATTTCAAGATAAATTATTTAGTCCGTAAAATTTTAAATATCATTCTATTTTAGTCCCTAAATTTAATTTCTGGTCATTAAATTTGAGAGACAGACCCAACGGTTGACGATTGTAATTTTTTACGAGTCGAGACATCTGTTTTGCTTATTTAAGGACCGATTTATTGAAGTGATACAAATTTATGGACCAAATAATAGGTTTTATTGATTTTCCATGTCATTTATGGTTTGGTCCTTCCATTTTATTAACATAAAGCAACTTCAACCTTCATTACCATATTCTCCAAGATAATTTCACCATTTCATTTCATTAAAACCACAACCAAACACAAAAATTTCATTCCATTATCTCATTCCATTTTATTATCAATTATCATTTATACCCACGTACAATTTTAAAATACTCATACAATTATTTCAATCAACCACAATCATTTTATTTTCTTTTAAAAAATTTCACGTCTTATTTTCTCCATTATCTCTCAAATTACCCAAACACAATTTATCATTTTATTTCATTATCTTATTTTCTCATTATCTTCTCAATACCAATACTTAAATGAAATAATGCTAATGGTATCCCAAACAGACCCTTATTTATTAAAAAAAATTATAAACTAAATATCAAATTAATTATTTCAAAATTTCAAAAATTAAAATATTAAAATAACAATATTCATATACTAAATTAATAATTTATTCAATTAGTGTATAAAAATTAAGATGAAGCAAATGAACTAAGCAGAAAAGACAAAATGGTAATTGAAAAAATTAGGGTTGTTTTGTTTGACTGGACCGTCCATCGAGTGTCATTTTCAATCCGAAACTGTAATTTTTGGATTCTGACACACAATTTGTTTTGTGATGAGTGATGATGATGCATTAATGGTAGGGTGCTTCGTAAGTGATAAGTCATAAAAGTTAAAACAGTAAATAACCTATTGAACACTACGCACGCATATCTTTTTCAACAGCAACACCAACCACTGATGTATTTATTTAGTACTACTTTTGTTATAATTAGAACTCTCCCAAATATCAAAAACACATAATAATTCTCTACTTTCAACTTTTAATTTCATGTTTTCAAAAGTTTGATTGAATTTGATGATGAGTACTCGCTTGAACTCTCACAATGTACTTGTTTTTTATGGTCTTAAGACAATCAACTCTCTCACAATGTATTGTATTCAGACAATCAAGAATTCTAAAATCATTAGAGTGGCACCTAATTTTCCCACCCACAAAAAAAATAAAAAATAAAAAATAAGTGGCACCTAATTAATAAAAGAATTGAGGGCAAATTACACTTTAGTACTCTATAGTTTGACTATATTTCACTTTGGTACCCTGTAATTTAAAAAATGACATTATAGTATCATGTTGTATCCTCCATTAGAGTTTTGGTACCCTGAGTTTTAATTCCGTTAGAAAACTAACGAAACTTGGCATTTTTGGAACTATTTTGTAATTTTAACCAACTTTGGAGATAAAAGGCAATTTTAGTGCAGGAAAAGAGGCTAAAATTACAAAAACACCCATAAATATTTAAATCTCTTCAAAACAATACGTAAAAACACAAATTCTATAAATATAGTTTCTTGAGAAAATTTTAGAATTTTAAGCAAACTCAATAGCTTAAAATTTTAATTGTTATATTTGAGAATTGCATATTTTTATAAGCTTGTGTTAAGTTGAGAGGAAATGGAATTAAAAATTTCACTTGAGTTCTTATTCTGACATCGTAATATAAAACTTTCAAATAAGAAATAATAGCTTCTAGAAATCAAATTTTCAAAAATAAATTGCATATTTAGAATCTACTCAACGCAATGAATCCAATAAAATACATTTCGTCAAGAAATTATTTTTATAGAATTTTGTGTTTTTAAGGATTGCTTTGAAGAAATTTAAATATTTCTGGGTGTTTCAGTAATTTTAGCCCATTCTCCTGCATTAAAATTGCCTTTTATCTTCCAAAATTGGTTAAAATTACAAATTGGCTCCAAAAGTGTGAAGTTTCTTAGTTTTCTAGCTGAACTAAAGCTCAGAGTACCAAAACATTAATGAAGAATACTACAGACTATCAAAATGTCACTTTTCAAATCACATGGGTACCAAAGTAAAAATTGGCGAAACCACAGAGTACTAAAACGTAATTTACCCAAGAATTTATTGCCTCGCCCCATTGAATGAAAGAGGATTATTTAGATTTTAGGTCAAAAATTTCAAATAGGTCCTAAATATATGGGATAGATTTCGAATTAATCCTAAATATTTTATCTATTTTAGATTGATCTTATATATTTTTATAATTTCTTAAGTTAGTCTCAATTCTACTTTAAAAACACGATTTGAACTCGTTTGTCATTTATTGATGACCTTAACTTAATAGAGAAATAATTCTTTAATAATGGCCTTAAGTACATAAGATAAATTAGCATTTTAAGCTTTCTCATTCTTCTCCATCATTTAAGTCGCTTATTAATTAGATTCATTATCTTTAGAGAGAGCCCTTCTGAAAAAATACTCAACAATTTTATTTTTCTTTTCAAGTTCTTCTTCCATGATTAATAAAGGATAAATTTGTCTCGGATAGATAAAACCAACTACGTGAAGTAGTGTTTCTAACAAGCCATCTCAAGTTAGTAACTTTTGCTTTGTGTTTAACATAATTATTATTTTATTATATTACAATCCTTGAATCTACGGTCGTCAAAACGAGCCAAATTCAATGGGTTGGCTCGTTTAACTCACCAAATTGGTGAGCTGAGTTGAGAAAATCCAGCTCGCCAAAAATTTTAGCTCGAGTGGATTGACTCACTTAACCCGCGGCTCGTGGTGGGTTTGAAAACTGGCATCTGTGTAACCAATTACACATAGCTCTTCATCAGTTCCACCGTAAACCAAGAATTCATCCTTAGTCATTCTTAAGTACTTAAGGATGTTTTTGACAGCGGTCCAATGATCCTCACCAGGGTCTTGTTGGAACCGGCTCGTCATGCTCAGGGCAAATGACACATCTGGTCGAGTACACAGCATGACATACATGATGGATCCTATTGCCGAGGCATAAGGGATGCCACTCATGCGCCCTCGCTCATCAAGTGTCTTGGGACACTGATTCTTGCTCAGGCCTAAACCATGATTCATCGGTATGAATCCCTTCTTGGAATCCTGCATACTGAACCGTTTCAGTACCTTATCCAAGTATGTACTCTGACTCAATCCAAGAAGCCTTCGAGATCTATCTCTATAGATCTTGATGCCTAGAATGTAAGCAGCTTCTCCTAAGTCCTTCATTGAGAATGATTTTCCCAACCAAGATTTCACTATCTCCAAGGTAGGAACATCATTTCCAATGAGCAATATCTCATCGACATAAAGCACCAAGAACACAATCGTGCTCCCACTAACCTTCTGGTAAACACAAGGCTCATCAGGGTTTTGCAAGAAGCCAAAATCTTTGACTACCTCATCAAAACGATGATTCCAACTCCGGGATGCTTGCTTCAAACCATAAATGAATCTCTGAAGTTTGCACACCTTCTCTGGTTCCTCTGGACATACAAAACCCTCAGGTTGTGTCATGTACACATCTTCGGGCAGCCTTCCATTAAGGAATGTTGTTTTGACATCCATTTGCCATATCTCATAGTCATAATATGCGGCTATGGCAAGGAGGATCCTAATGGACTTGGCCATTGCAACTGGGGAAAACGTTTCATCATAGTCAATACCATGACGTTGAGTAAACCCCTTTGCAACTAGCCTGGCCTTAAAGACATTAACGTTGCCATCCATGTCGGTTTTCTCTTTGAAAACCCACTTGCACCCTACGGCTTTTACACCTTCAGGTGGATCGACTAAGGTCCATACCTTATTGTCGTACATGGATTGCATCTCTGCCTTCATGGGTTCAATCCATTTTTCAGAGTTGGGACCCACAATAGCTTCTTGATAGGTGGTAGGCTCACCACGCTCCATGAGCAACACATCCTTGTTCTCAGTCATCAAAAATCCATATCTTTGAGGTTGAGAGCGTGTTCTATCAGACCTTCGTGGTCCTTGTGCTACTAGAGGAGCTTCCACAACGTCTTGTGGCTCTTCTCTAGTTTCCGTCTGCGCCTCTAGAGTGTCTTGTGGATCTTGAACCTCTTCAAGATCTATCTTAGTCCCATTGTCTCTTTTGGAGACAAAATCCTTTTCTAAAAAGAATCCATTTTTGACTACAAACACTTTGTTGTCAGATGGGTAGTAGACATAATACCCCCTTGTTTCCTTAGGGTATCCCACAAACAAACACTTTAGAGATTTGGGAGACAGTTTATCGTTAGGCTGTTGCTTAACATAAACCTCACATCCCCAAACCTTGAGGTAAGACAAACTGGGCCTCTTCCCAGTCCATATCTCATATAGTGTCTTCTCAACTGCCTTAGACGGAACAAGGTTAAGTGTGAATGCAGCAGTTTCTAGAGCATGCCCTCAAAAGGATGGCGGAAGATCAGCCTGACTCATCATAGATCGGACCATATCTAATAAAGTCCAATTCATCCTCTCAGAAACACCATTCCACTGTGGAGTTCCAGGAGGGGTAAGTTGTGAGACTATCCCACAACTTCTAAGATGATCAATAAACTCTTGGCTCAAATATTCGTCTCCTCGATCGGATCGAAGGGCTTTGATTTTCTTGCCAAGTTGGTTCTCTACTTCACTTTGAAATCTTTTGAACATTTCAAAAGACTCTGATTTGTGCTTCATTAGGTAGACATAGCCATACCTACTGAAGTCATCAATGAATGTTATGAAGTATGAGTAACCACCCCTAGCTTGAGTACTCATGGGTCCACATACATCACTATGTATTATTCCCAATAAGTCAGGTGCTCTCTCACTGTGGCCAGTGAAGAGCGCCTTTGTCATTTTACCAAGTAAAAAAGATTTGCAAGCATCATATGATTCAAAATCAAATGAGCTTAGAAGTCCATCTTCATGGAGCTTCTCTAGACGTTTCTCATTTATATGGCCTAAACGACAATGCCAGAGGTACGTAGGATTTGATTCGTTAATCTTAATCCTTTTGGTATCAACGTTATAGATATTGTTATCGTGTTGTCGTTCTAATTTTAAGACATAATGATTATCTTGCAAATCACCATCAACAAATAAAACATCGTCTTTATAAATAGAGCACCTTCCATTGTCGTTTACACATGTAAAACCTTCCTTATCCAAATAACAAAGGGAAATAATGTTTGAACTCAATGAAGGTACATAATAACAATTATTCAAAATAAAAATAAGCCCAGAGGGCAAAACAAGCTCGTACGTTCCCACAGCAACAACAACAACTCTTGCTCCATTGCCTACGCGCAGGTCCACCTCGGTTCTGTCCAGCTTTCTACTGTCTCTAAGACCCTGCACATTTGTACAAATGTGAGAACCACATGCTGTATCTAATACCCAAGTGGTTAAAGCAGACAAGTGAACATCTATAACAAAGATACCTGAAGCAGAGACTTCACCGCTCTTCTTCTTCTTTTGATCTTCCAAATACAATTTGCAATTCCTCTTCCAGTGTCTTGGCTTTTGGCAGAAAAACAGATTGCATCCTTTGAGGGCTTTGCCTTCTTGGCAGATTTTGGGTTAGGCTTGTCCCCTGGCTTGGTCTCACAAACCGGGGCTTTACCCTTCCTCTTTCCTTTGCCCTTCCCTTTCCCTTGGTTTTTCTGAACCATCAAGATTGCATCAGACGCCTTTTTAATGGATGCCTCAGCAGTCTTGAGCATCCCATCCAGTTCAGAATTCGATTTCTCCATTCCATTCATATTGAAGTTCATGACAAACTGGTCATAACTTCTAGGCAGCGAGTTCAAGATCAAATTCGTCACAAGCTCTGGAGTAATGGGAAATCCCAGCCTACTAAGGTGATCTATGTACCCCTTCATCTTCAAGACGTGGGTACTAACGGATGCACCTTCAGCCATCTTGCAAGAGTGTAGAGCCTTAGTGGTCTCATTGTTGGGAAATCACGGGGCGGCGGAAGCGAATAAAAATAAAATTAATTAAACAGGCGCAAAACAACTTGTGATTTCCCTACGGATCCGCTAGCTGAATTTAAACCGATGAAGGATAAAGTTATATCTCAAGGTTTCAATCGGTCCGGTTGAACGGTGCAATTCTGAGAAGTCCACTTGAAGCGTCCTTCCTCCGCCAGTAATCCACACGAGCAGTTTATTGGCACCAAGGTGCTAGCCTTCTTTTCTTTTCTCCAAAAGAACTGGGGAACTTGATCTACGGCTCTTAAAATTCAAGAACAATTCTTGAACTTTAAAAGGATGGTGGCGCAACAAAACAAGAACACCTTTTTGTTTTCTTTCACAAAACCCTAGCTATGGGACAACTCGATTTCTCTCTCACTCTTGGAGAAACTCGAGTTTCTCTCTCTAGGCTTAGGGTATGCGAATTCTCTCTCTTGTCTCACAAAAGAAGAAAGCAAAAATTTCACTAATGTGAAATTAGGGTTAGGCGAATTTCCCTCTTGTCTCACAAAAGGAAATTTGCAAAACTCACTTATGCATTAGCTTAGCCAAAGTCGACTTGCCTAGGTATTTTTAGAGTTGGGGAATTTTGATAATTATAATTAGGGAATCCCTAAATTAATGGATTATCAAATTATAAAATTATAAGATTACAATAATATTATAATTTTAGGACTTGAATTCTTAATTAAAATATTACCTTAATATCTTAATTGAATTCAAAATGCAATCTTTGAGAATCAAATTGGAAGATCAAATCTTCCTCCTTGGACCCACAAGAATGCGCCATCCCCTCTCCCCTTTTCTTTGGAGTTTTATAAATCAAAAACATTCCTAACTCTTAGGAAGTCATAACCAACTTATTATCTTCCAAAGATTTTGAATTAAAATATTACCCTAATATCTTTAATTCAAATCTTTTGAATCTTGAAATCTAGATCAAATCTTTGAATTCAAATTCATGACTTTAATTAACAAAACAATTTCATTAATTAAAATCTCCTAAAAGAGGCGTCACCCTCTATCCAATATATCCTAATATTAGTGAATTTAATAAATCAATAATCTCTTAACTTTTAGGAACCTTATTTAATTTATTATTCCCTAATATTATATTTGTAAATAGATTAATCCCATTAACTATTTAACAATTAATATATTTAAACTTGTCCCACAAATTTAAATATCTCAACCGTAGATTTAATTTAAGACAAGACTTTATGTCCCAGACATTAAGCTATGTCTTAAATTGTGTCACCGGAGTGACTCACGAATTAACCCTAATTTGTGTCCCTTTAAGCGGTGTCCAGATCCTGCTCATGTGTGACCCAGCAGGCCCCACGTGAAGTTGGCAGCAAGTCATCCCTATGACTCACAAGTCGAGAGTAGACTCTAGCAAGCCATCACGACTACCCAAAACATGTGAGTTATCGTTCTATCAAAATGACCGATTTAACCTTAGTACCACCTTGTCATAGACCCTATTGTCACACGATATTTTGGTCATGGATAAGGGACGGGAAAGTCATCCTTAATCCAAACCACAACTTTCTCGATTTCCTGAGTAAGTCCCATTTCCCTGTGTGGCCACACATTCCTTGGACAGACTCATCGAGGGCGCCAGTTAAATATCTCTCATCTTTAATGAGGGACAAAATTCCATCTTGGTCAACCACATTCCTCAGCACTGCAATCAACCAAACCCGTACCTAGCCCTTATGGCTACCCTGCTACGGGCAACGTTAGACTAGGCCAAAGTTTGACAACTACTACGCCGGAATAGTCAAGACCTCAGGTCTAAGGCATGATGACAGGCGTATAGGAGAGACTAGCTAATGACTAAACCCATGCAGGACTCTCCGGGTCAGTCCAGCAACTTGTAACCCCTTACTCATTGCACCATGACTCTCGTAAAGCATCTAGTGCATGTATCTCCATACACCGAGGTCATGCTGGTCTTAGTTCATTCTCGCTCCCACGAGAATAATCGACCAGGGACGAATTTAGATTAATTATCTCATAATTAATCAAGGACGTCATCATAGTAAACATGCTAATAATATGATAACAACATAATTTATCTCCATAAATTAATCAATATGTTCAAAACATATACATAAAATGATTGGCCCTAGGGCACAATCTCCAACAGACTCCCACTTGCACTAGGGTACAATCAACAATCTTGTTGTTCCTACACTAGGTACACCGATCAATGCGTCTAATCCCCATCGACGATACATGCCGTTCATGTATGACCCGCGCAAGAGGCTTCATAAGAGGATCGTCAACGTTATCCTCGCCTGCTACTTTGCATATCTTTACATCACCTCTGTCAATCATCTCTCTGACAAGGTGAAAACGCCTGAGTATATGTTTGGTCCTTTGATGGGACTGTGGCTTCTTGGCTTGTGCAATAGCCCCGCTATTGTCACAATATAAGGTAATGGGATCAGCAATGGTCGGAAGCACACCAAGCTCGGAAACGAACTTTCTAATCCACACAGCCTCCTTCGCTGCATCTGATGCTGCAATATACTCGGACTCGGTTGTAGAATCTGATGGAGATTGTGCCCTAGGGCCAATCATTCTATAAATATGTTTTGAACATATTGATTAATTTATGGAGATAAATTAATGGTTATCATGTTATTAGCATGTTTACTATGATAACAGTCCGTGATTAATTATGAGATAATTAATCTAAACCGTCCCTGGTCGCTCATTCAAGTGGGAACTTGAAATGAACTAAGACCAGCATGACCTCGGTGCATAGAGATGCATGCACTAGATGCTTGAACGAGAGTCATGGTACAATTATGTAAAGGGTTACAAGTTGCTGGACTGACCCGGAGAGTACTGCATGGGTATTAGTCATGAGCTAGCCTCTCCTGTACACCTGTCACGATGCCCTTAGACCTGAGGTCTTCATTATTCCGGCGTTGTAGTTGTCAAACTTTGGCCTAGTCTAACATTACCCGTAGCAGGGTAGCCATAAGGGCTGGGTACGGGTTTGGTTGATTGCCGTGCTGAGGAATGTGGTTGACCAAGATGGAATTCTGCCCCTCATGAAAGATGGGAGATATGTAACTGGGCCCCTCGATGAGTCTGTCCAAAGGAATGTGTGGCCACACTAGTAAAAGGGACTTACTCAACGAATCGAGAAAGATGAGGTTTGGATTATGGATGACTTTCCCGTGCCTAATCCATGACCAAAATATCGTAGGGCAATAGGGATCAAGACAAGGTGGTACTAAGGTTAAGTCGTTTCGGGGTTAAGCGATAACTCACGTGTTTTGGGTAGTCGTGATGGCTTGCTAGAGTCTGCTCTCGACTTGTGAGTCATAGAGATGACTTGCTGCCAAATTCACGTGGGGCCTGCTGGGTCACACACGAGCAGGATCCAGATGACACGCTGGGACACAAATTAGGGTTAATTCTTGGGTCACTGTTGTGACACCGTTTAAGACATAGTTGACTGTCTTGGGACATGAAATCTTGTCTTAAATAAATATCTACATGATCTTTAAATTTGTGGGACAAAATTTAAATATATGTATATTAATTGTTAAATAGATAATGTTATTAGTCTGTTTACAATTATATTCCTATTTATAATATTAAGGAATAATAAATTGGATAAGATTCCTAAAAGTTGGGAAATTATTGGTTTATTAAATTCACTAATATTAGGATAATAGGAGAGGAGGTTGGCGCCTCATTTACTAGTATTTTAATTAATAAAAATGTTTTGTTAATTAAAATCATGGCTTGAATTTGAATTCAAAGATTTGATCTAGATTTCAAAGGATTGAATTAAAGATATTAAGGTAATATTTTAATTCAATATTTATAGGGGAATTCGAATTCTAGGTTCAAATTGAATTAAAGATATTAGTATAATATTTTAATTCAATAATGAATTAAAATTCAAGATTCAAAAAGATTGAGTTAAAGATATTAGGGTAATATTTTAATTCAATATTGTTGGAAAATAACAAGTTAGTTATAACTTCCTAAAAGTTAGGATTGTTTTTTTAATTTATTAAATTCCAACATATTTTAAATGGGGATGGCGCATGGGTTGAGAATCTTGGGAAGATTTGATCTTCCAATTTGATTCTCAAAGATTGCATTTTGAATTCAAATTGAAATATTAAGGTAATATTTTAATTAGGAATTCAAGTCCTAAAATTATGATATTGGGATCTCATAATTTTATAATTTGATAATCCTATAATTTAGGGATTCCTTAATTATAATTATCAAAGTCCCCAAACCCTATAAATACATAGCATAAGTCGAAATTCATGATGCCTTGCACATAAGGGAAAAATCGACTTTAGCCTAACTAATCACAAGAGGAAAATTTCGATTTTTGGCTCTTGGTGAGGAGAGAGAAAATGCAACCCTAGTTTTTCTAGAGAGAGAAAGTGGCGCACAATCCTAAAGGAGTTTAGGGTTTGTGTGACAAGGTTGTGTGGGATCAAGGATTGGATTCTTGATCATAGTCGCCATCTTGTTCTTGATCCTAGGCATCTCCAAAACTGTTCGTGTGGATCACCGGCGGAGGAAGGACGCATCAGGTGGACTTCTAGGACACGCCCCGTACAACCAAACTGATTGAAACTCGTGAGGTATACCACTATCTTAACAGGTTTTAAATTCAACTAATGGATCCGTTCGGGAATTTAGGCCTTGGCGCATTTTAAGTTTTAAATTTTTAATTTTATAGTTCTTGCTTCCGCTGCGTTTTGCACCTTGAATTCCCAACAGAATCAGCAATCGTGCTCTGCTTGGAACTCTTCCAACTCACGCTGCCACTGTTCAGGAGAAACACATATCCAGACTGCGATTTGAAATCATTTTGGTCAGTTTGGAAACTAACGTCTGTGTAACCCTTTACACATAGCTCCTCATATGTTTCACCGTAAACCAAGAATTCATCCTTAGTTCTTCTTAAGTACTTAAGGATGTTTTTGACAACGATCCAATGATCCTCACCAGGGTCTTGTTGGAACCGGCTCGTCATGCTCAGGGCAAACGACACATCGAGTCGAGTACATAGCATGGCATACATGATGGATCCTATTGCCGAAGCATAAGGGATGCCACTCATGCGCCCTCGCTCAACAAGTGTCTTGGGACAGTGTTTCTTGCATACTAAACCACTTCAGTGATGGAGATTGTGCCCTAGGGCCAATCATTTTATTTATGTGTTATTTGAACATATGTAATTTTTGATTAATTTATAGAGATAAATTATGTTGTTATCATATTATTAGCATGTTTACTATGATAGCATCCTTGATTAATTATAAGATAATTAATCTAAAACTGTCCCTGGTCGATCATTCACGTGGGAACGTAAATGAACTAAGACCAGCATGACCTCGGTGTATAGAGATACATGCACTAGATGCTTCTCGAGAG